>JAQGAO010000545.1:0-32658 GCA_034697705.1 Ommatoiulus sabulosus | reverse complement strand
ACGTAATAACGTGTCCTTCACTCATCATGAGATGCTAATGCGCATGTGCAACTACAGTGCAAGGTTTAACGCGGCATATTTGACCTTGTACAAGGCATGCCGTGGCGCCACCAAGCACTTAGCACCCTGATCATCACGCAGATATCAGGGTTCAATTTGCGCACCCGAGGCTGAAATAATTGCAGCTGACAACAAACTTGCATTGTGTATAGAGCCTAACCGGACCGGGGCAATTAAAGCTGAACCGAGGATATGAGCCAAGGTTTTGGTAACCTGAAACGGTCACTTTTATTCAACTTATGGGAAAGGGAATTAAAAACGGCAAATTTGAATAATCCCGGAGGGATATTTAAAGCTCGGATACATTTGAGATACATGCACAATATATTCTTGTCCATTTTGGTAATATACGTTTGCAAGAAAGCACCATGCAATTACAACTGTTTTTCAAAGTTATAACCCACATAGAAAGCTGACCAAAAAAGTGACTCCAAAAAGACGTCATTTTTTGGCCATCATGCTTTGTGGGAAATGCATGCGTATTTTGTTCAATTATTGAAGACTTCCAAAATTGGGAATTCTACTTAGGTTTTAAGAAAAATAACCTCATGTTCCTGGTCCTCATCATGGCCATCATAACCTAAAGAAATGTAAGGAAAATTTTGCGTCAAATAGGTAGAAATAGGTGAAGCCATTGTTCATAAGTCAGAATGATTCAGTTATCCAAACGCAAAAACTATGTAATAGAAAACTCAACAATCAATATCATGAAGAGATGGAAAATTTGGAGAAGTCTGCAGTTCCTCTTGCACATTCATAAGAACATAAGTGTATGAAAACTATCGTAGGGAAATCCAAAGACATTCTTTTATGAAATTTGATGAAGACATCTTTGAAATTACATAGGAAAGGTGGATTTATTGACAACTATACTTGATGATAAAGAGATGTTTACAGAACTTTTTTTAAATACAAAAACATTCGGAAATACAAAGGGGCATTTTTTTGTCAAAGTGAGATACGCTGAACTTACATATCTGACAGAATATACTCCCATTACTTCAAATTGATTAATTGTGTAAATAAAGTAACGATTTACACATGAAATCCTTACGTACATTTTAAAAGTATAAATCCGTTTAAATTTTAGTAAAGTTTATTACAATTTTTAGCAAGTGGTAAACGATTCGCTGGGCGGGAATTAAAGTTTAATATCATTGGCGGCCAAATGGGGAAAATCCAAATGCCAACTGCCAATCCACAATTCAAAAACAGAATTAAATATTACTCATTATATATTAAAAATGTCAATACAGAAAAAGAACATATTGCACCCTTCCGGCAGGTACACGAAGTTAAATTAACATGAAATAACTGGAAAACTAACAAATTAACAGTTATGCTGGATAAATTGATAACCGTATTGAATGGAGTTTCGGACGACCTGGACGAAGCGTTCCCTGGGCAGTTGCCGCGCCGCCTCGCGGCCGTCGTACAGCACTTTGAGAAAGTCGTGCATTTCCTCTTCCGTCTTCGTTCCTTGGTACAAGAAGTTCTCCGGTGCATTTGTTTCCAAATGTTTCGTCATGCGAGAGCTGAAGAAGCACAACAACTCCTTGTGGACGAACACGTCTTTATTATCCAGGACGATGAACTTGAAGTCCTTGGTGGCGTCGTCATTGTAGTTGAAGCGGTCACCGAAGACGGCGCGAGGATCGTGAATGATGTCGTCCACAACGGCGAATTCCGAAGGAGAATCAGCACGGGCTTGGGCGAGCTTGCGAGCTTCCTTTTCTTGAGAAGTTTCTCCCTCCATTTTAATGAGATTCTGCTTTGAGAAATTTACATAAAAAAATTAACACAATAAAACACACGAAAATATACACCAATTTTAAGAAACTCCATTTTTGAAGTAGGAGAAAGCAAACGTACGAAGGTCAATAATGCGCAAATCAGAAATTCATCGAGTTATTTCCACATTGCCTCAGTTTTGGAAAACGTACCAACTTGTGAATTTTTTTTGTTAACTAAATTTTTTAAATAACAAGTTTAAAAAAATTTTAACAGAAAATCACGTTGTACTCTCACGAAATACTGCAGATAATTACACGTATACATATAGTGTAGTCAACTCAATAACTGCAGTTTTGAATTAGGGATACAGTATCTAGATAAACAATTGCGTGGAATCTCTTCACTTATCATTCCTAAAGACAGGTGAATAGACAATAGAAAAAAAAATATTCATTTAAAAGCCTTACTAAATATCCAAGTGTCCAGCGGCCGAAGTATTAAAAAAGAATGACAACTAAACGATATCTGTTCTGCGTTTATATATACAATTACAAAATTCCTTAGATTTCTATGCCAATAAATGGTGGAAAATCCTTTCAAAAGGGCAGTCCAACAAATTGAAGAAACATTCGGTATAACTCGTGTCAAGGTCACAGTATGGTCACTGGGAATGTGCTGGCGCCCTTGATTGAATTCCTAATATTTCTCAGGTAACATTTTGCACAGTATGCATTGTGCGATTCAAATACAACCAAGGACTATTTTTGGCGTTCAAACTATTTTCTTGCTGCGAAGATTTTTAAGAATTTGGCCTTGGAAAACTATATGATTATTCGGCTGTCCTGTCCACAAATCACAGTATACCAGTATGGTCACTTCACGCGTTCCTTGAGTCCCGATTCGCAGCGCCAACATTCCGACTAACGAGCGGAGTGAACAAAATGCATTTATCATATATCACTCCTTTCAAACGGATTGCTATATACTTAGCCAATTAGGAAGTAGTGAGCAACCCTGTGGCTATCTGCATGTTATCTTATGTCGAGCGAGTTACACGTCACCTACCATACGATCATGCAAAATGCGCATTAAGCCGCGCCAATTTTTTCCCGGGACATTTCATACTAACTCCTGCCGCCCTATTAATTCTTGCGCTGCAGTCGTATGCAGTACTATACATGTACAGTATCGACTGTACATTATTTTATAAAATTGATGGGTTGCTGTTGGCGTCTTGTTGGATGATTTCTTCAAATGCAGAATGTTACAGAAATTCCCTCAAAATTAGTTTTAATTATAAAGTTGATTTGACAGTGAGCTTTACAATGCTACCATTTAACAATGATTGAATTCATGTCTACAAGTTTACATTATACTAGTAAATGTGACAACATAAAATGCATCTCCAGGTCCCAAGTGGCGAAGAATTCTGTTGCGCAGAATTGATCCAAGATGTCGTTTACTCGTTGGGGTTCTGAAACGCATTAAATATTGAAGAATTTCATCTCAGCACTCAAAGAATATCATTGTTAGAGTTACATGTATTTCTTTTCAACCTACAGTATTAACCATGTTATTATTTGGTAAAACACAAGGAAACGTTCCTCCCTCCGCATATTATGATGTACACAAGTGAACAAATTCAGTTCTCCTTCTTGAAAAATAAAAATAATGCAATGAATTTCAAATTTTAACAATAGTAACATAAAAATGGAGGAACATCCCTGATGTTTTCAGCATCAAATATTTTTGAAATAACATTTTGAAAAGAACTCGTTGTCTTACGGAATAACCGTGAAAGGGCAGTGGTAGTAGCTACGTGTACGTTTTTTCCCACAACGATGTTGTGGGAAACTACATTGTATTTTCAAGTTTTCCAGGATCCGTGTTTCTAAAGCCTTTTGGGATGAATGAAAGAAATCTCAATGACAAAGGGTCTATTTTCTTCAGAAACCACCAGTTTAAATATCTTTAAAATACGCCGGAAATATAATATTCGCGTTTTTTTAAAATTTTATACCTATTCCATTTTCTGAATTTCACCACTTGAAGTGCTAAAATCTTGAGAACTTTAAAAAGAATACGTAATGTACTGTATATGAGGACAGATCTGTATGAAATGTAAGTTTGTGTAACTTAAAGTAGTTTCTGGAAATGGAAACCTGAGGTTACACATACCGTATAGCTTAACATGACATCAAATATGCAAATACACTCGAAGTACACTAAAAACAGTTTACCCCACTCTAAGAGTTAATCTACATGTATTTCTTGGAATTGCTAATCTGGGGGTTAAATAAGGTTCACAGTTTGTTGCAGGATAGAATAATCATATGACTCCATGCACTGAGCTCGTCACGAAGAGCACTGAATGCGCCTCAAAGCTTCCTCTTCAGGCTTTTAAAAATGTTCCAAGACACTGGAAGGATCAACTGAAGGTCGACCGACTTTCAAAACCTTTCAGCAATACAGTGATCGTGCATTTACTGCACGACATTAAAGGACGATGTCTGTCAGGCAACTCTCTGCAAGCCCTTGAACAGCAATAATTTTAGAACAAACGATTTAGCAGAGACTCGAGGCACCTATTACCATTGCAACAATTCCAGCACTGTGTGCTCTGCTCATCCGCAACAAACAGGAAGGAACATTTAAATTATCCAGTATTTGATCTGAAAATTGTGAATTTCTGAAAACAGTGCATGCATGCTTGTGTCACATAACATGGTACACAATTAAGCACCACTTTTTGCATATTGTATATCATGAAGTGCACCTCTAAAAACGCCCATGGCCCGCACTTCATCTTCATTAATTTTCTCGCTCATTTTATCGCAACAAAATAAATCCCTCATTTAGTCTACAGTACTTAAGTAATTTCAAACACCCATTTCGACAATTTATAACAAGAATTTGACTAAAAGCCATCTTTTATTAGCAAAAAAACAAGACATGGAAAACGCGACTAAAACAACAATTAAATAACACGCAAAGTTGAAAACCGGCCCTTAACGAGCGCTCATTGGTTCTTTGGGAAACGGCTCAAAACGCAATTAAATAAAACGGCCATTAAGTTAGTAGGGTACGCATCGTATGGCAAGTGGGGGAGGCCCGATAGCAGCGCGCAAGCGTGAAACTGCGAGAATTTCTGACAGAAAAGTGCGTTTCTACCAAATGGCAATGTTGCGAACGCGCCACTTCTCGGGCTGCGCGTCCTCGGGAGTTTTGAGATTAAAATCAGGGAAAACACATTCAATCAACAATCACACTTAACATAAATTATATGTACACGTTCTGTTTAAAAACACTTGGAACCAGTCCACGTCGACTCACCTTCGCTTAAAACAGGAATGATTTTCGGAACGATTCGGGCTCGCTTAAAAAGCGGGGAAATAGGAACGATGTTCCGAAAAGCAAGCACTTACAATTGGTCGGACGCGCGGTTTCTGGGAAAAAGGCACAACCAAATTTCGTTAGGAAATCGGGGCGATCAAGTGGCCATATCTCGCGATTTCTGGAGGATGCATGGTGTGTGGAACATAACTGCGAAAACGCAAATGAAGCAAGTTTCCTGGATTTTTCAGACTGATGGTAGATGTTTGCATCACCGTGCATATAGCGGGTTAATGTGGTGCCAACTCGAGGCAATTCAATGGATTATTTCTAATTGAAAATATATCGAAGCCCAACTATAGGAAAAGTAAGGATATCATATAGTTCTAAATATTTCTGTCATATCAGAGTTATTCATGACGTGTTGCATGTGCAACCAAAAAAAAACCTTATTTTTGGTGTGACTCCATCAGTTGACAGACTTATATGAAAGCCTGGAGAAGTTTGTGTTTTCCAAAATTACATTCGATCATTCAGTCCCTTTAGGCAATTTGTGACTTACATTATATCTATGCTAGTATCAAATTTTGGAACAACTTGAAAAGAAAACGAAGCGAAAGATTAGCGAGACTCTGAATTGTGGGAACATTTGTTGCTAACGGAACTGCCAAAACTACAGAAGCCAATGGTGGCGCCATCTATATGAATGGCAATACAAACTGCTTTTTCATTTACGCGCATTACGTTTTTCACATTTATGTTCCAAAATTCACCTCCAAAAGACGACAAGAAATCCGATGTAGGGCATTTCTCAACAGTTTTTTCGCAATCCGGAAAAAGTTCACAGAACCCAGCATGGTGACGACAACCGCATTTAACGCGACTTTGAAAGCGCCACGTAGCGGGAAATTAATTTCTTAGAATACCTAATTTGATCTTAGTTTAAAAATTTTCAAAATGGTGTTTAAAATAGGGTAGCTTCCTCGTCGTGTTCACTTCTTCGCAGGCATCGCTTATGCTCTTTGTGAGTGCCGTTGGTCCACAGCTAAACACGCCCACTTTGCTTACCTAAAATTAAAGAAAAACCAGAAAAAAAAAAATTCAAATCACATAACTTAAAATGCATAATTTCGACAATTATGATAAATTTCTGCCCAAAAGCACTGAATACCTTTCGATTTTGAGTGAAACTTCAAAATTCTAAGTTCATCTATTTAAACATGTTTTCGAATAGGTGTAAACTTTAGAAAACAGATTTATTTATAGAAAAAATATCTTTTCTCGAATAGAAAATCTTTAACAAAAGAAAACGCTTCAAATTGATTTTTGCTCTAAATTAATTCTATTTGGTAAACACCATACCAGTGACTTAGGATGTGAAATCAGTGTTTATAAGAATAAACTTGAAAAAAAGCACATGGGTGCCGAAAGGTCGTTTATATCCAATAAAACGTTTATGGTCGTGTCCAGTTTCTCAGCAATAATTTATTTGGTAAACACAATTAAAGATGTAAGTCAAATAAATTTTCTCAAATTAAATTAGGTTCTAAAAGTTTAAATATAAGTTTCTGAAGTCTTATAGGGAAATGTGAAATGATTTGAAAGAACTGCTAAACGATATCTGTTTTCGCTAATCCTACAATACAAATGTCAACAAATTAAAGTGCTTATCCTACTTACATACGAGTGCTTCTTTTGCACAAATTTTAAAAATGACGACATATCTGGTCGCCCGAAGTGATTCACGGCCTTCAGTCCAGTGAACATGCTACGGTTGGATATCCTCTGGAAGTGGTTTTCGCAAATATACTGAAAAAAAAAATTCATCAGGAAACGAGTCTTTTTGTCCTGTTTATCATAGTTCATTTTTGTTTTTTTTTGCAGATGCTTACCAACATGGTTGTCCTTAAATCAAACTTATGAAAAAACTGCGTGATAAAAATGTGCATTTCTAACACGTTTGTAACGTCCTTCTTTTCCACATCCCGAAGCACATCGATGAACCATTCAAAACTGCGATGTGAAGGACAAATCCATAAAAAGTACACCTAGAATTGAGGAAAATAAAACTGAAACAACGAATTCCCTGAATCTCAGCATAGTGTATCCCCGCCATACATTTGTGCCATGCATGATTGCCTATCTTCACGAAACTATGTCAATTATAACTTTGCGGTTGATAATTAAATGTCCTAAATGAACACATCGAGAATGATTCGTGCAATGTCAGTTTGAAATGCTTTCTGGAATCCTCACAAGTTACTTTCTTTTCAACTGTGAAATCGGATTTTATGTATTTGTATCCAGGCCTATTCCCCACCCTTCATATCCACCATGCCCAATTTTTAAAAGCCCCAGATCACACTTTTCAACCCGAAAAACTTTTTCTTTTAATGAAACTGCATTTTAGAACATTTTTCACTCACCTTCTTGCAGGCGACTCCCGAGTAGCGGTTGGTAGACGTTCCAAAAACCAAATCGTTTAGAATAGAAGCATACGGTGTGACGCCGATGCCTCCACCCACCATGACCGCAACCTCGAACTTGTACCAGTCTTGGTTGCCTCCTCCGTACGGTCCCTCCAAACGAATCTGATACAAGAGTTGTTAATAAATAAACTTCCGTCCAAAAATATGGAATGTTGAAAAAACTGAACTCCAAGATTACCCTGGGCAAGGGATCCTCATCGTTAAAGTTGTTTGGGTCGAAATAGTTGCGCAACTTCCACGTCCACGGACCCTGGGCCTTGATGTGGCAGGACAAGAAGTTCTCGTGTGGAGCAGAAGTGAGGGTGAAAGAGTGGTACTCCTGGGTCTTGAAGGCGGTACAGGAGAGGCGGACCCACTGTCCGGAAAGGTACTTCATATTCGGTGGTCGGTAATAGCGAAGCTTGATTACATCTGAAATCAGAGAAATATATTTTTAAATGTTTGATGGCTTTTGAAATGGTGGACGTTTCTAGAAACTTTTTATTTTGGATTTTGCACGCTACTTGAACTTTTCTCGGAACGTTGAAAACTATTCAATACTTTAGGTCATTAACATTTATGTATATTGGCATTTTGAAATGTTTTGGCTTTTTTGGACGCCGAGTCTTCCTGATGGCTTTTAGTGTTTTTAACTTTAGGATGTTAGTCCGGCAAGATTCTGAAATTCACTCGAGCGGAGCACTTTCTTACCTGATGGAAGCAGTTCAGTCTCGATGATGTCCAGCTCGACGTATTTAGTTCGCAGGCTGACCACTTTGTCCAGGGTGTAGACGATGGCCGGACCAATGAAAAATAGCCAAAATCTGGGAGTCTAAAGGCAGAAGATTGTGACATCAATTGGTCAATTTTTGTTATCATAATTATACTGCCGTTTGGAGGGCCAAGATGGCTGCTTACCCCCGTGATGCGTTGCAGACCGTGAATGCAGCACAAGATGTAAAGAATGACATACAGGCTGTGTGCGTTCCAAAAGTACTTGTACGCTTTCTGTCTGATGCGCGGATGTGAGAAGATGAAGATAATGGACATGACGATACACAAAAGAACGCCCGTAATTCCTGCAAAAAAACAAATAATTTCTACATTTATTTTTGCTAAAAAAGCTTGGAAGTTACAATGATTAAATGGCATTTGCAAGATAGTTGGGAAAAATACGAGATATACCAGCAAAACTTGGTAACATGAGGATATATCAGAACAGATGTGTAAAAAATGATAAGAGTCATGAGAAAAAAATAGCTGTGAAAAGTCTATAGAATAAACTAAATTTAGAAAACTACATTTCTTCAAATAAAAGTTTTGAAAAGTCCAAGCTAGCCCATTTCTGGAAGCTTGAACCATAACATACCAGTAAGCGTTTGAAACAGCCAGAAAAAGATGGTATTTTTAGAATCCGACGAAAAGTGAACTTCTTTGGTCAGACAGCGCAAATGCTCAACAGGCTGCGTGGACACGTGATAAAAGTTGACCAAATGTCCAATGGAGTGGGCAACTGAAAGTGAAAAATCGGTGTTCAAGTTTCGAAAATGGCAGAATGTGAACAAAATTGTGGGAAAAAAAGAGAATCTCACTGGAAAAGAATAGAGCCGTGCAGGCCACAATCTTATGGAACGGAATGTAGGCATCCAATGGAATATACTGATGAATGGACATTTCTCGCAGTTTCGTGATTAGGTTTCTGGACATTGTAAGCAGGAGAAGTGAGTAGCAGAAGGACAATGAAGCAGCAGCTCCCCTGGTGATGGCTATGCCGATACCCATCACGTGCCGAAGGTCGGTGTGTTCGGACATGTAACTGTAATCTGTAAAGAGGAATACGTTTTTGCAATTTTATTTCATCAAACGTATTTTGTAAAATCATATTTATGTTACCAAATTATTGTTTAATTGATTTTATCAAAGCAATTTAAAATTGAAATATGACTAGAATTGGTCATCGATTTCATCAAATATATTTTCTAATTTTGAATTCATTCAGCATTTGTTGACGAATTTGACCAAGTTCATTTATCAAACAATTCTACAAATTAACCTTACTAAAAAAACAAGAAATATGATGTAAACAATATATAACATCATAAACGTAACCAATGTCCACGTATTCATAATTGCACCGTTTCAAACGATCTTAATTCATTCAAATTAACCCCTTTTCCGAACCCACTTTTTATTCAGTTAATGCTAATCTATAATTTTTGTAAAACTCACGGACGAATCTTTCAACAAACAGGGTGATGGTGATGACGTAAAAGATGAATAAATAGAAGATGTGTTGTCTGTTCTCCTCTAAAAACGTCTGCATTGCCTCGTATTTCAGAACGATCCAAGACTTGCGGGGTTCCAAAGTTGTGCCAATGTGAAAGCTCGTCATTCTTTTAAAAAAATGCGTACAATTTAGATTCCCCAAACAGCATCAGGTTAATGGTGTTACCCTCAACCGACTTTAAATTCGGAATTTAGCACGTTGGAATAAATTTGGTATACTTTTGAATTTAAACTTTCCGAAGCCTTTACCTACCTTGCAATATTAGTAGACGTGTCTAAGAAATTCTGATTTGCACCTAAAATTCAGATCATGACAATTAAATAAACAAGCTAGCAAAAATTTTACACAAATCTTACAAAATTCAAAAAAATACCTTTGCAGTCTAACCCAATGGCGATAAAATCGCCTTTGTATTCCTTCATCATCAACTTAAAATCTTCGTAAGTCAAAACATTTTTGTCTTCAAGCCCTGCAGCAGCGAACATTCCTTCAATCAGCTCGGTTTCCTGTTGCTCGGTCAAAGAATTGGTTTTGGCAATGTCTACCAGGGAACTACAGTAAATTGAAATTTCAAACAAATTTTAGGAAATATTTTTTTTTTAAATTTTACTCGAGCATGTATTGAGATCTGGACTCTACATGCTTACTGGAGAATGGCAAATATTGAATTTTAAGGGAAAAAAACAGTGTCAACTGGATGATTTGTAGAACATTTTTACAAAATCCGATTTCCAAATGCATGATTGTTTTATTTGCCTATATATTTTTAAAAGCTTACTTCAGGACTTAAAACACTATAAATTTTCTATCAAAATGTTCTAGACCTCAATTGTTAATAGTTCTTGTTTGACTTCAAACACTTCGCGTTCCTAATTAGCCTACTTGTAAAATGTTCCTATGATATTTTCAACGGAATCTACTAAACATTTGCATATATTTCTACAGATTATGTTAATGGGCAACAATAACATTCAAGTAGATATACAATTTCTACTATGTTTGACATACAGTACTAGAAAAATATCAGGGAATGTTTGCCTTACCGAATGATATCTGACAGTTCTTTTTTGTCGATTACGCCATTACCGTCATAATCGCACATGTCGAAGATGATCCTTAACTTGTCCTCCGTTTTACCTAAAATGTCCAAAAAACGTCTCAAAATCTCATTCATGCACATTTGGTACAATCGTTTCGAAGGATCATTTTTTTTGAACATCCTAAATCTGAGACAACTGATATACCTTTTGAGAATAGAACAACAGTGTCCAAAAACTCCTGGAAGCTGATTCGTCCGTCGCTGTCCTTGTCAACGCAATTGAACATTTGCTTGACGAAAACTGAGTCTGGTTTCATGCCCAATGCTTCGGCGAACTCCTTTTTGGAAAGAGAGGTGCGCATGACCATGATGACGTCACTGGTAACTTCCTCCAGCTTCCGCTTCTCCCCTGGTTTCAATCCGAAGGTCTGTACAAATTTGAAAAAAAAAGATTTCAACATTGACAAATATTCTTGGGTTATTGTATTATTTAAAACTATATGCACGTCAGAATTTACAAGTTATCTGGTAAAAAACACATAAAAAATAACAAAAACTCACCAAAGCATAAGCTTCTCTAAAAAAGTGTTCAAGCCGTTTCTGCCGGCGTTCACGTGTCTCAGCATTTGCCAGCATGTGTTCCCGATAAGTGGACGTTTTCTCAAGAGTTTTACCATTGACTTGCAGGAAATTCTCGAATTTTATGAGGAATTTCTTGCGGTACTGGACAGACTCAAACTCCAGGACCTTAACGCGTTGAAAAACTACTTTAGCATTGACGAGCGATTATCAAAATCACAATAATATTAAATTTATTATCCACACTTAATGCTCAATGAACTTAATGCAGATTTTGTAGTTATTTGTGTTGACACACATTATGATCAAATAGTATTCATGCTAAGGAAAACACAAAACAAGTTCTTAAATGATTTCTAAAAATAATTTACCAAATCGTGGTCTCGCGGCAATCTGATCAGGACCATGGGTTTCTTCCTGGTGTCCTGAGTAACTTCGCAGATGACGTTGTCTACATACCGGAAGTCAGCTTTTCGCATTTTCTCCCCTTTCCGGTTTACAGTATATAGCACCGTATCTGGACCGAATTTCACGTTGCCAAACCGTTTGTGGTTCTGATGCAGCCATTCTTTGACTAAAATCATGTAAATTTGATTTCAAATACAGTGTATGTTGCGGAATATTTAAAGTGGATGATGTATATCACACAGTGCACACAAATTCAACCATATTTTCAATTTAAATTCCGTTGAAAGTAATCTTTAATTAAATGCAATTTCCAGAAATTCAGTTAAATCAGAACAATGAACTTGTGAAAAAATACTTTTCATTAATGTTTGGGGAAATGATTATAAATGTCGTTTGTTTTCTATTTTCAAAATAAGCATATTCGTAAAAAAGTACATTTTCCCTAAAAAATAAAGAAGCTGATAATATACATGTACAAATGATTTCTTCAAATTATTAAAAAAAAAAATAGAACCAGAAAGCTACATTTATTTTGTAGTTTTCATGCATCCTTTGAAACAGGATTATTTATTTTCTAAAAACACTGGTTTGCTTTCACGCAAGTTTGGAAGTTTTCATGACAAATATTACCTCTCATTTTGTCAACTGTCTTAGAGTTGTTATTTTCTTCTTGCTTCAGCTTGATTCTCCGTCTTCGTCTGTTTTGAAGTTTAACCACACCATAACCGAATGCAGCACAAACTTTTGAAATAAAATTGAAAGGATAACACATTTATGTTAATTTCTTCAAATTTGATATAGTGAATAATTTGTATGGCAAAACGCGTTGAAGTTGTCAATTACCAATTGGAATAAATGCCAAGAAGCAACAGGTATAAATATAGGTGACTTCGTTGCCTTGGAAATAGTCGAACCCACTCAAATACATGCAACGTTCCAAAACAGAACTGTTCAGTTGATATGGCTGAGGGCACGGATCTCCTATTTCATGGGGAAAATTTCAGAAATATGTGTAGTGATATTTTTTAAAAATGAGATGATGCTTTTGTTTCTAGTCAATTTACCTTCATTGAAGAAGAAAACGTCTTCTTGAATTTCTCCTGGAACAATACTCGTCGAATTGATGATAATATCGTAGAGGTGAATTCCCTTAATTTCCGAAATTTCCTCTTCGGTAAATAAGCTATAAAATGCAGAATTTTAGTCGAAGCAATACAATGTCTTCATGCAAAAAATATGTAATGGAACGTAATTCTCAAAAAAACAATTTTAAGTTATTTTCAAAGTCTCCATTTTTGAACTGGACTATACCTTCGCAATACTTTTTAAAACCTATGCAATACTTTTATTTTGTTATTTTGTCGAAATTCAACGCATAATTTATGGAAATAACGAGACTTGTTCGTCCACAGCCAGTGCATTTATCTATGCAACTTATTTATACACTGGTTGTGGACAAACAAGTAGGCCTAGACAGTGGACACTTCGGTATGCAGCCGCAATATTGATTTGGAAACAAATTCATTCATTTGCTTAAAAAATTACTTTTTTACAAAGTGAAAAGTGAAAGTGCATTAAAGTCAGTGACTTACCCATTTTCGCGATTTTCAAACCAGAATCTATCGGAATCTCGAATTCTCAAGAACTGCTCTTTGATGACCTTTTTAAAGAGTGGTCCGGGTCCACCATTCGTTTCTAACATTCCACCAACGAAGAGGTCAATATTTTGAACATCTTGGTACATATCCTTCAAGTCTTCAAACAGCTAAAAAAATGAATAAAATGTGCATGTATGAGTTTTTTTTGTACGCATAACCTGTCATCAAATGCCAACATTTTCCAACGCTTCTATTTCCGAGAAAACCCTCATATGTACATGTATGTGAAGATTCGCACGAAAAAAATGACCTAACAAATATGTTTCGAAGAAAAATGTCGATTTTATTATATACCTTTAGATTTATCTATTTTCAGGTAAAAAATGGTAATAATAATAATAATGAACCGAACATAATTTTTTAATGTTCAGATATGAAACTTTGAATATTGTGATGCATCCGACATGTACTTGTGGATATTGGTAGATGCAAATACAAATGCGCCAAAATACTTACTTCATATGACAATTTATTTTGGAAAATCCAATTAGTTACCAAAATCATGTAAAGGCACTGAATTTTTTAGTAAAATATTTTTAATTCCTAACTATTACCACGCAGTGAAATACTCTATAACAATTTCTTAAATGCTTTTTGTTAAAAATATGACATTTTAGAAATATAATTTCGAGCCAAAGTAATACTGCTACTTTTAAATTTAGGTTTCATTTGATTCCTTTCATATTTTATTATAAGTAATATTTAAAAATAATATAAATAATATCAACGTTGACTGGTTATTAATTTTTAATGAAGCCATAATTTAATATTCGCATTTCTTTAAAACAGTTTTTATTTTTACCAGACATTTTTTTAATGCATTTCGGAAAATGCTTCTAAACCTGCTTAACCGTTGAACAAATGTTGAAAAAAAGACCCATACACTGTACATGAATTTCATATTCAACGTACAACATTCCACGAAGTCATTAGATTTTAAATTTCCGTTGTATTGTTATTTGAATTAATTTTCGTTAATATAATAATAAAAGAAACGAAAATGACAACGTGAAAAATTGATCAATTAAAAATTAATGTTTACAGTACAAATATAAACATTATTAGGTATAGTTTTCAGAAAATCGATGGAAACCCTGTACATTGCGCCACCCATTTGTATGCATTACTCATTTTGCATGGTCACAACTTGTTTGCTGTTATTTATATAACTGTTTCACGTTTTTAGGGTACCTTACTAACCGGCTAACTACTTAATTTTTTGTTCCCTCTTACTGGATATTTGCGGGTGGCCATATTTTATTCAAAATACGATTTATGGCCCGCATTTTAAATGGGTAGCAGGTTTTCGTAGGTGGTACCAGGTGCGTTGCCCAGCCTGGATACTGCACAGAGGTCAGAATCCTTGCTCAAGTTCATTTCTGCGAAAGTGACCACTCCAAAATATCTCCCCATTTTTTGCAAATAGAGAAAAAAATGGAGAAATATTTATGCGCGAAACTACAGTAAATAAAAGAGCGGTTCCTCCGCCTGCATCATGACTAACCGTAATTTACATAAGTTTACTTTTAAAAGCAGTGCATTTGCGAAAAAAAAACATGACATGAAACAGGACGAAAGGGTGCCGAATACAATTGAATTTTGGAATGCGACCTGAGTTACGATGCTAAATTATGCAGTTTATCCAAGAACTAAAGTTCAACCCGATTTCTTTGCAGAAATAACTTTTGAGATGTATAATATTGTCATCGCCAACAGGTCATGGTTGAAAGGAATGAAGCTAATCTTTAACAAAATCCCAACATTTTAAAAGATTTACGGTTTTGTCTATAATTTCGAGCCGATGCCAGAACCGTGCGGGTTTTAGATAATCTTGATTGAAATTTCAGAATTTTCCCTTTTGCAAAGACTTTGTACGCAACTTAAAACCACCGCAAATTTACTGTGAGTTTAAATGGACTCACAAACTACCGCATGTTAACGGGAATCCCTAACAGAATCTCAAACCTACTGTATGCCTAACATAGTGTATTTATGCGAAGATTTTCAATCGAATCAAAAATCTCAAAGAAATTACAGAAATCTCTAACAAAGTTACAAAATACAACAAACTTGCAAGAAAAACAAGCAGAAATTCAACTCATAACAATGAATACATTTCTCACAAATTTCTAAACGTACAGTATGTACATATATAAACTCGACCGTTCAAGCTGCAGATTTGAGTTATCTTTGCTCATGTTATAGAATTACTCAGACAGAAGCTTTACGAATCGCAGTTTGGCAGTCTTAAAGGCACGTGTGCAAAAGAATTGCGTTAATTAATTTGAAACAGCGATAATGTTGGATGAATTTTTAAAACTAATTAGCTTGTCAATTTTACACACATGATTTCACGACTGCCAAAGTTCGAGCTTCCGTCCGAGTACTTCACTTGAGTAATCAGCAATTTTCAAAAAAAAAGATAGTCATTTGCGAGATTTACAACACTTTTGTCAGTTTGGCTTATACTTTTCCCCCAAAATTGTCAATATGACCTTACCTCAGGCTGATCCCGATACAGTTCTGGATTGATCTCACTCCAGTTGGTAATAGGCGGTAATCCAACCGACTTACGAACAGTGTTATAATCCGATAATCCATTATCCCGTCCTCGCATAATGTTCAGTGCAGCCAAATCTCTCCTCGAAAAATCCAAAGGACCAAATAGTTTATCTGTAAAAATAAACATGTTATTATTCGCTTTAGGTCAATGATGATTGATTTTAAATTATGGCTTCTACTTTCAATGCATTTGGAAGATAGAAACAATGGAGAATGACGTCAACATGGGAAAAAGAGGATGAGATAAGAAAACGGTGAGAAAGTGAAGTTTCATAAGAGAAAAAAAGTGAGAAGATGCACACAGAGGAAAAAAAGAAATATTGGGAGAAAGAATGATTGTAATTTGAAGAAAGGAAAAATATTTCTAAAAAGGTTAATTGGACTAACTATCGGTTTAATTTGGGGCGGCAAGCAGAAAAGAAAAGAACAAATAAAAGACGGGCAAAATGGGATAAAGGTTTGAAATTAAGAGAAAAAAATGGTTGTAAGATTGAACGTGACTAGAAAATTATTCTGGTCCCAATTTAGAGACTCGAGTAAACATGAGAAAGAATGAAAATTAATGACTAAATAATGGTAACGGGGTTGAATCTACGTAAAAACGATGTAATAATGAGAAAAGGAGAAAATGTTCAAAGAAAATGGAGGAAAGTGGAAAATGGCTTTGACTGTCTTGACTTAAAATGATAATACATGAACATAAAGATGGAAGAATAAAAAGAAAGAAAAGATGGTCATGTATGGGAAATGAAGAAAGGACAAAATTGAAGAAAATGTATAAGTACAGCATAAATGAAGTGGAATTGGAAGACAACAAAGGAAGGATGAAGAAAAGATAGCAATGGAACTAAAGTAGAACAGAAAAGAAAAAGTGGCTGTTGATGGAAAAAGTAAAAACGGTGATAATAGCATTAAGAATAAGAAAAATAAACGTGAGCTTAGAGTTCTAATACATATTCATAATTTTTAAAGAGCACGTATTGGAAGACTATCAATGTCGGTTTATTTTTTCAAAGAGGGTCAGGGGAAATTTGAAAAAAAAAACACTAAAAATCATTACCATTAGCAAGCAATTTGGAAAGGAGGCAACGAGAAATTAGCAATTTATATATCAATAAAATTTACATAATGTTAAGGAAGATATTTTTTTCTCTTTACACAAAAAAGGTTAAGGAGAGCTTTTTTAAGTGATCAGGCATAAATTACTTCGTTCCAAACTTTATTACGGCATTTTATAAAAAAAATGTACATATAAAGCGGCTTACTATGCTCATGGATTTTGTTTGTTATTAGCAAAAATCTAGCAAATTTTCATTTTTTTTGGGTTACAAATCGGCCTTCAGGTCACACCTGATAACAGCACATTGTTTTGATTCTGTATTTGTTTTAAAAATGCTAATTTTGTGATATTCATTACAGCTTTCTATTGTTTTCGAAAGTTACATGTAACATTATAATGCATGCTACCCCTGTAGGTCTTCTTTTCAAATTCATTATTCATCAGCTGTTCCTTTAAATGTACTTTAGACATTGTTATGATGGTGACTAGGTCGTCACTTGTTTGAATTACATTTTTGTAAAGATTGTGATCCCTGTTTAAGTAAAGTTATGTTCGTAATCTATAGATACGAAACGTTTTTATAAGAATAAGCCATGTGGGTAACTTATTTCCATGCTACAATTGGAATTATTTTCGTACCTTTTTTAATAACCCACAAAATTTAATAATAATTAAAGCACTTAAAACAATTAACATTTCAATATCATATTCTCAATTAATGACAATTTAATTTTTAAACGTATACACGACAAATTTTAAACTTTATTAAAATAAGCAAATATGGAAATAATTGAAAGGTTATTTTTAATTTACACATAGTTATTCAAACTGGAAACCTTGCTATTTTTTACGCAAACTTTTAAAAAAATTACGTATTTTCTAAACAAACAAGACTAATAGTATTAGTTTTGCAGGATAATCAACAATGGAAATGCTTTGACTGAACGTTCCTATAAAGTGTACAGTATGCATGTCTGAATAACATTTTGAATAATTTTCCACATTTTTCTTTTAAAAATCATCGACAATTTCTTAATTAATCACTTATAACTTTCCGAAAGGTTTCTTCGACTCCCTATTTTTCTAAAAATCATCTGGCAGTTTCGGTTCCTTATATTCAAAGGGTGTTCGCACAGGTTTTAAGACCAAGAAAACTATTACGATGAGCCAGTTTAGCTGTGACGGTTCAGGTAACCCTAGAATCCTAGATCTAAGCAACATTCCAAATAAATCATTCAATGCTTGATGTACCAAGCTTGAATGCAGGTGCAGCCATTCAAATCGCAATCTGCTAAGCTGCTAACGATCGTCGCTTCTATTTAGAAAAACTCTTCTTCATAAAAGTAGAACGGTGCTAAACTGAAAGGAGGAGTTGCGATTTAAATGGTCCACTGAAAGGAATTCCACTCAAATAGGACAATTGGAACAAAAGGCATATGAAAAATCAGGGCTCATTGATGCTTGCCAGAAAATATGGATAGATTTTTTTTTAATTTTTCATATGGGATTTAGGGGTGCCAAAAGGTGTACAATGCCAGAGCCTGGCCCAAATTTGGCGCAGTGAGAACGCTTTGCCCCCCAACATGTTTAATGCAATGGCCAGAACAATGGTGATTTGAATTGAGATTTAGGACGTTATTTAATAATTAATTTAAGATGTGGATTAAGGGGCTACGTTCAAAAAGGCAAGGTGGCTAGTAAAAAAAAATGAAAGTGAACCTATTTAAATCTTCGAAGAAATTGCTTTTCCTTGAGGGAAAGTGCTATAATTTGCCTATCTATTTTAAACTGGCTTATTTATTTATGCTCGTGAACATTATGTGCAATTTCTTGAGAATGATAAGAAAAAGTCACTTTAGAAAAAACGTGTTTTGATTTCAAGGAAAATCTGAATTAAAATATGATGTCGTTTATTTTTGGATAATGCAATTATGAAACATTTCTGAAGATTAACTCAAGTAAATTTACTACATGTGACATTACAATAAAACCTGCAGTTATTTCCTTTATTTTGTATTAAAATCTATCATCCAAAAAAAAATGATCATTTTATGTGGTTTGTTTAGAAAATAAATGACTTAATTGAAAAACATGCATTACTTTTAACAATCACATTTTTCAAATTATTACAAATCATGTTAAAAACAAATTTATTTGTTCTCAAAAGTGTAACCTTCGTTATTTTTGCTCACCTGTACTTCAAAAATGCAATCAAAATTACAATTATGCATTTTGCAAAAGTAATATTGTTTTGGAAAAACTGTATAAACCGTCATTTTTAAATACATTTTATGTAAAACTTTAACACGAAAAGGCGTCCGAAAAGGGTCAACATTAATTTTATAATTTATAGTGAGTAATACCGGTATAATCGAGATATTGACACTTTAAAACATCATTATTGGTACCACAAAACTCATTTTTTAGGCTAAATTTTTATAGCCCAAAGCCATTTCTAAAATGATAATATTAACTTCATTTTAGAAATTAAACAGCAATATCAGCATTCAAAATGTTAAAGTTTACGTAGTATTTTAACGTCTTATAAGGTCTACAAAAACAAAAAAAACAATTTTTTATTTTGTACCGTAAATCGAAAACAACCTGAACTTGTTAAATTTTCGAAACCTATGTGAAGAAATGCATTCACCTAGCCCCACCTGAAGTAAATGTGGGGCAGAAATCAGGAACCGTCAAAGGCAATGTCGTGACCCCACGTGACCCGTTTCAGCGTGTGGGTGACTAGTGTTTGAACTTGATCCAAAACCTGTTTAACTATGCATTATGAGATGTTATTGTTTTCCATTTGTCACGCTTAATGGTCTAGGGGTGCAAGGCCTCTGTTAGAGTCGCCCACACTTATCAGCCTTCTTAGCTTAAGCAGGTGCTCGAACTCAGAGTTTCGAACTTATTTACATTCAAGATAAGTTTCGCGGATTTATGCCGCATAACTTTACCGGTGTTAAAAGGACGCAAAACCAGCGCCCTTTTTATTCCGAAATAAAACTGTAAAAAAAGTGATAGATGGGCATTTCTAGGTATTGTTTACCTTCTAGTGTGATGCTGCGCCTGGTATTTTTGAAAGGAAAACTTGTTTTGAATCTTTGGGATTTTAGCCACAAAAAATGATTTCAGTTTTTGGAATTTTATGAGTGAATAAACAGGACCAAGACCGGTTATTGATGGTGCAAGGGTATAGAAAATTGTTAGAAATTTGGGAAATGAAAATGTCAATATGAACAATGAAGGCAATTTTGTGCAGTCTCGTTTTCCGCCAAAAAGGCAGGATTGGAATTTATCAAGGTAGGTTTTTGAAATTTTGTATGTTAGATACGGCAGATTTCATGTTCTTACCTCTGACGTCAGAACACAACACAGTGTCTTCTTTTTCGGATATCTGTGACGTCATTCCCATCAGCAGGCCTTCCACGCCGATCTCGTTCAAGAATTCCTAAATGGAAAACAGAATTTGAATGAAAAGTGGGGCAGACGAATTCAAATCAAAATCTTTTTTGTCTTGGCCGTGACAGCCAAGCGTACTTCGGTTTTCGCGCTAGTATACGCATAATATGATCTTGAAAAAAAAAACCAATTAAACTCCCGAAAAAAATAATCGGGCCGAAATTCAGGTCACATGTCATGGCTGACATCGCTTCACGGCCCACAAATTTTCGGCAAAAGCAAATTCTTGTTTTGTTGTCATTTTACGCTTGGCCAGCCGGCTAATTCGACTACACCACACTATCAGGTCTTGGTATACTGTGACTAAACCGCGATAACTAACCTCAGATTCCCACCAGGTGGTGCACAGTCTTACGCCCGGATATCCGTTCTTGGTCTTTCGAAAATTACACTGGCCATCCCTATAAAAAGAGAATGATTTTATCTTTATGTTTATGGCGACCAATTAATTTTTGTTACTTAAATCTGTCATTAAAGTTAATCTCATTTCGACGCAATTTTATTGTGGGAAGTTGCAATTGCATCAAAGTTGAAAACTGAAAATTTGTATTTCAATATACAATGTACATGTATTTGCACTATATTTATTTAACTGTTTACTTTTAAAACTAAGGTTAACTCAAACTGTCTATATTTCAGATAGGTCAATCCCACCACAAGTAAGTTTTTCACTTAAGATGACATGTTCTTGTCATAATCCTGAAAAAAAAATTGCTAATGCAATCTAAATTATCAAAATTAAATAATAACGAGTCAATTAAGATACCATGTGAGCATTTTAACAATCAAGATAGAAGGGATGAATTAAAACTATACTTGTGTTTGCATTTGTGCGAAACTGCTAAATCTCATGATAAAGACCAGCATCTTAAATTTTAGGACAATTTAAAATACATGTATATATACTGTATATAAATGTTGTTGTAATTATATATTATTTGTATTAATTACTTGCATGTAAATATTGATGCAGTACCGAACAGTTTAAAAAAACGTTTGAAAGCTAGTAAACAATTGGACTTTTTTTTCTAAAAATCTAAATAGCCTTACCTGATATAAAGGCCAGGTGGAATAAGTGTGTGCCCAAATCGAAAAGCAGCCCCCTGAAACGAATGGCTCACCCCTGGATGTACATGGGCTTGATAACCTAATTTGTTTTCAAAATATACAAAATATATGTATACAGTACATGTATATAATTATAATATCTGCAACCAAATTTAAAATCTCACCTTGGTATGGTTCAGTCTCGTTTTCCGCCAAAAAAGCAGGAAGGAATTCGTATAAAATTATATTCTGTAATTTAGGGAAAATGTAAAAACAAATGTCAATATTACAATTAACGAATTAATTAACCCAATTAATTTGTGATGGTAAAACACGTTCAGGGGACCACCATATTTGCATCAATGCAAAAAGAGAGCAACTTCCATGCCGCACAATTAAGCGTGAAAATCGAATTAGCAAGCGGAAAAGTACCTAATTTTAAATTCATCAGTGCATTAAATCGTTCCAATTAAACAAAAAATGTACGTATTTTCACTTGTACAATTAATTATACTGTAGGCCTATGTGAGCATGACAAAACCATTTTGTTTCATTTTGTCTTGTTTTGCTCACACAGGCCTAGGTATATTCGTAAATTTGTCTTTTCGAAAACATTTTTTCGTACAATTTAAACGCAATCTGTAATTTACAGCAAAAAAGATTTGCTTTAATTATGCGTATAACAGCAAAGGTATATAAATCAAACAAATTTGTTTTTCCAAAAGAACATTTCAAATTATTTTAAGAAGCAATCTAGCTGCAGCAATATGATCGTTTATAAAACAATAGGGTGTGTCATCGAGGGAGAATCAAACGAATTCTCCTTAAAACATACAGGTAACCGATTTTGTACAATAAATTTCGAATACTTTAAAATCAAACGAATTTTTCTAGAAATTTAACGAACTTTCCATAAGATTAAACGAATTTTTCCAATGGCATGCATACAGATTCCCCCAAGCCCATTTCCATTCTTTTATTCCCCCGAATATTTCTTTGATTTAAATTTGAAAGAAATTGTAGATACTTTTCTGAACGTTTTAAAAGCTGATAACAGAACACTTTACGAATGACGAATTATTTAACCAACCTGAAGGCTAGCAATGACCCAACGCCTTGCCATTTGGAACACTTCTTCGTCGGCCATATTTGGATATCTGGACTGGAATCGTTGTGCAAGGACGTTGTGCCAACGAAAAAACAGAATGCCAAATGCCAATAGTCCTGGGTTCTGATTGGTCCTTGGGTCTCCGAGTACTAAATAATAAAAAATATTTGCATCAATAATCATAGAATGCCATGTTAGCTTAGAATGCTAACAACGAAACCCTTTTCGAAAATGTTATCAAAATATAGCTTCATCTTTGCAATGCATCTTGATAAATGAAGAATATTCCCCAAAATAGTCTGAATGAAATAGGTAAATCTCCTAGAATATTGGCGGTAATATACGGTAAATGTTCCAGAAATTTGGTGGTGCGTTTTGGAAATTCTTAGAGCAGCAAGACAATTAAGTGACTTTATTGAAACTTACAAAACATTCTTTCCGGACTTTGCAAACGCAGGATATGCGGAGCTGGAGCGTTGAACAATGGGACCCGATCGTGGTTTCTGGGTGGGAAACTGTCATCGGAATCGTTGGCTTTCAACGTCCCATTTCGGAATGACCTCAGTGTATTGACCCAGGCTTCGCTCGTGCTGTACACGAAACTAGCATCTATCCAGCTAGTCATTGCATTCGTCTAGGGACAAAAAACAAAGGTCTATTAAAATTCTTCCCATGCACTTACAATTTAAGAAATTTCTTTTATGGTTGGAATTATTTCCAAAAAATTGTACAATAGAATACGAGCACATTAGTGTATGCAAAACTAATGAACGAAATGATATTTTAGAGAAAAAAATGGCACTTTTCGAGTTATATGTACATTTTTAGGAAATGTTTCGAAATAGTAAACCGTGGCATTATAAAGAAAACGTCTGCAAAGTTAAGTGACGACCAAAAATTTATTAAGAGTTTCGAGATACTGACCTGCTCGCGTGGGTTATTGGGAGATTGACCAGTTCGCGAATCGTAGCCTGAACGATGGAATGGCATGTATTTGGTACCCTGACAATCCTTATCGAACATTTCGTCACATTGGTCGATCTTTATCCTCATCATCTCGATAGGGCATCCGATTTCTCCGGACATTAAAATTTCGGAAGTGACCACTTGACCTGCAAATTAAGACAAAATTACACATATGGTTATGGCTAGCTCGAGCAAAATCGGATCACTATTAAAAACAGTTCTATAAACAGAAAAAATAGACGCAGTCTGGGTGTCTAAACTTATCTCATTCACAAGCATGAATGCAATATTTCAATATAATTTTAAGTTTAACCAAAACTAGTTTCTAAAACATGGACTTAGCTACATGTTTATTTCCGAAACCTTTTTAGATTAAGACGTTGAACCAGACGCTGTCTTGCATTTTTTTCTTCTTTTAAATTTACAAGAAACTGCAATATCTAAAGGTATGTTAAGCTCTTTCATATATTTTTTTTATATTCATGGACGCTTTATAGGCCACAATCGCAACATGTCTGACTTCCATACAGGTATTAATAGTAAAATTAAGTCATAAATGTGAACAAGTTTTGTTTTTTCCCTGGCGTTAAAAGCAAAGGAAAATTAAATGCGACTTAGCACATTGTTATAAGCAAAACGTAGGGATTTTAAAGAGATTTTTTGTACTTTCAAGGTCTATCATTACCCCGAAATTACCAAAATTACGCATTTCGAAGTTTTGCAGCCAGGCAAGGCAGAACAGAAATATGGGCTAAACCGTTTTATCGCACCACAGAGCACCTCGGCCAAACCTTTCTTTCTTCTCAATAGAGAAAATTAATAAAAAATAAAGAAAAAAGAAAAAAAAATTGAATGAAAACTGAAAATCAAGGTAAGTAGGCCCACTTTATGTCCCGTGACCAATAACTGAGACAATTGTTTTCCATTGACGTGTGTTTAATATTTTCACTGCTGAGAAACTGTGTCAGCCTAATATTTTAATAAGCGAAATTCCTCTTTCTGAATGTGATAGAAAAGACCAGAGAAAACATTGGCATAACCTAGCAACAATGGTGCTGTCGCACGAAAAACGTTAAATCTTGCCTGAACATATATATTTTTTCCAAACAATTTCCAATCTAAACCAAAGTATACGAGTGCATGTTTTGAAATTTAAAATTAACCTGAACTGAAAATGTAACGTATGGCGGTTAAAACACATTCGGGGGAATTTTAAACTAGTGTGCTAAAGCAAAAATAAATGACTTATGAATATTGAACATATCTTAAACACAATTTTACGAAAAAATAAATGTCAACGTTTTTAGCCAATAATGTTTTGACAAGTCGAAAAAAGATTATTTTGAAGAGAAAAATAAAATGTGTGCAAAGTCACGTTACAAATCCATTTTATATATCAACTGCCTGGTATATTTTTACTGAAGAACTATTGTACGTGTCAAAATATTTGGTAAAACGTGGAAATTAACTTGTTAAATGGTTTGTAGGTTACAAGCCACAGCACGTCAACGACATGCAAACGTAAAGTATAGTAAAACTGCATTAACATTTATTAGACACAACGAGAAATCTGTTATATTGATAACATGAACAAAAACTTAGAAACATTTGTATATATAATTTACGGGTGTTTATATCCAATCTCTAACTTGGTGATACATGTACATGTATATTGCTTTAAAGAAACAAAATTATACAGTCAAAGCACGTTCCCTATGTATTCCAATTAAATTTCGGACTATGGTGCAAGTAAATGAAAGCTGCATGGGTTTCAGATTATTTCGCATAACATAATTTATTGAAGTCATTTCCACGGCATGCATGTATGTATATTGAACATTATTTTCGATATATGGGGTAGCTTTTCCTGGCTAAAATGGGGCACGCAATAAACCATATACGGTACAGCAATTCTCGTTTAAAATATCACACATTTTATGTAATAAATACTTTATTAACACCTACATGTAAATTATATCTGCATGTTCTTAAACCTGCTTATCCCAATTCTCAAAGGTTATCAGCAAAAACGATGTCAATTATATTTTCGCTGCCTATTATTTAGTCAAGTATACAGTGAGTGCACCAATGTTTGCCCAACCAAAGTAGAGCTCCCAACAATATGGAAGCTTTTATTCAAAACGTAAATATTTATGTTTTAACTAGATAACAAATTTTGCATATTACACGTATTTCATTTTATAAAATTTTAATTTTCAAGTTAGCATGTTTCTATCTTACAGTGTAGGCCTATATGCAACATGTGATGAACGTTCCTAGGAAGTTACAAAACATGATGTTTCATTGACTTCACAAAGGAGGTAATTAGAATCATCATCATCATCATCATCATCATTAACCATGTCACCATAATTAATAATCATGATAAAAATGTTCAGCGATAAATGTGTGAAATTGGAAGTTTTTATTACTTGTTTAAAATAACACAAAACTCAAACATGTTAAAAAACGTGTAACTTGGATATGTAAGAAATATGTATAAGGAAATTCCACTCGCCATACATGTTTATGCAATAGCTCATTTTTTCTAAATTTCATATTTAAATTGAGAATTGATTTAAAAAGTTTACTGTGGCAAACTGGAGAAAATGTGAATCACTAATCTCATCATCTTCTTAAGTAATAAATTCCACTTTGGTTAAAAAACCCAATTCTTATAATGGGCAAATTGCCCGAAATACTTAATACGCCAACCACGAATTATTTAAATATTACGTCGGTTACATGACCCGATTACCCGTTGCAGTATTCGCACGATTAACGGTCTAGCACCGGATGGGAATGGAAATTATCAACATGTTTGCAATCATGATTTCGTGAAATTAAAAAAGGGCAGCGGGTAGAATTGGCCCAGAAAGGAAGCCTGTCGTGAATAAATTATAAGAGCAGTTTCAGACTGAGAAAATGATATTAACTATATGTCATGCATAAGTAATTTAGATTTTAATAAGCTCAAAGCAAGGATTAGATCTAGGGTATGTTCTTTTGAACAGTTGTGCACAAAGTTGCAATGTCTTTAGAAGATGTCATTGGAAGACATGCCGGAAACAGCAAACAAATGCAGGAAGCTCAATGCCTTTTATGTGATACTAACTAAGAAAATATTTGCCATTGCAATGCTCATTGAACGATTCATCAAACAGCAATGGTTCTTGAATCAAGCTTTATAAAAATATTTTAAAGGAAATAATTTTATAAAGATTCTTGGATAATGTATAAATAAATTAAGGTCTACAAAATGATAGGCTATACTTGTAGCAGTATAAATCGCATAGTCGTATCATTGCTGCTTCTTGCACATTTTCAGAGGCTTTGCTATACTTCGATCACATAGAGAAGGTTTTTTGATCATACATTATGAAAAATATTTTCAGTCAATACTTCTGGAAAGATTCTTTGAAAATGCGTGAAGAAAGGATACTCGCAGAAGTATATTGCTGCGACATAGCATTGCTGCATCTTGTACGCTTTCCAGAGAATGGTTCTTGGATCATGCTATATGAAAATATTTTCAGGGTAATATTTCTGGAAAGATTCTTAGATAATGCATGAAGAAAGTTTTAATAAATGATATTCGTAACAGTATATTGCTGAGCCATATCATTGCTGCCTCTTGGCTTCAGAGGCAGTGCTGATTCGAGAACATATTCCAGAGACAGCAGCTTTTTGCATTTTTATGGGTATAATTAGCAATGCTTTCATTATGATTCTGCAAGGTGCAATGTTTCTTGGTTGACGCTTCGATAATCAAATTGAAACCCATGCATCTGATGGTGGGTCCCGACCAATGTGATTAACATCCAGCCTCTTACAGGGAGATCTATAGTATGGCTCCATGCCTTGATTTAATATCAATTTTGACCTCGTTTTTAAGCATGCATCAGATAATTTGCGCATAATTACATCATGAAATGAAATTTCGAGTATTATTCATATCTTTTCGTGAAATAACCTGCGTGTGGCCACGCTCGACGATTTATAAATTGGCTTAGGTCATGGTGATCTCAGTACTAGGAAATCTGAATACCTCAATAGGAGATAATGATAGCATTTCTGAATGTAGAAACGAAGCGAAATCACGAATGTGCCTTAAAACTTCCACGATTTACATCGTGCGGGTCAATTGGTAACAGCAGTTTTAAATGAATTATCTACATTTACGTACTAATACAGTAAGCTACAGTATGATTACCAAAGCATAAACGGCTCCTGTCAACGTCTTAACCAGTTTGAAAGATGCATTTACGTGTTTACCTTACAGAAACTATGATTAACAATTACTTCTTCATGACATAAATTGGCTTTTCTTGCATGAAATCTTATATAGTGAAAAAGAGGTTTATCAACGGGTTTTGCAACATTGTGTCGTTGGAAAAGATACTTTTCATTTGGATAACAAGTTTCAGAATCATTTTAGCAAAATGAGTTTCCTTAATAAAGGATTAAAAAAATAGCTGCAATTAAGACTATGAACACGAAAATTTAAACAATATTTTTAATTTTTTTCTAATTTGATGAATTGGATATTAAAAACGATTTTATTTGTAAACAAAAATACAATGAGAAAAATACGACTGCATATACAGGTAGGTAGTTTTTGAAAACATGATATATTTGAAAATGTATTTAAAAAAGATGATTAAGTGAAAGAACTTCATTACATAGACTAATGTATAGAATTGTGAAATGTGGTTTTTCAGTTGAGCTAATTTTCTTTGTTACATTCTTCCTAACAAAAATTTAACTATAATTCTTATTTAACTACCGATTAAATTGATAGTTTTCAGCAAAAATGTGAATATTATCCAAAAAAGATTCGAATTTACCATTTTAAGAAGCACACCGATCCCATTTTCTATTCTTTAACAGCTTAAATAGATACTTTAATAAATTAGCTAACCTATAAAATAGTTGCGTTATCACACGTTATTCCATTTTTTTTTTAAGGTATGTACTGTATATCTTGGTGTACATAATAGAGCCCATGAATCTAATGAAACTTTCTTTAATTTCTCATTTTCTCAAACGCTTTTATACCATTGCATAAATTTAAAGTAATGTCCACAGGTGTAAAAAGTTGTTTCGTATACGTAACATAATTAATCCAGTATAAACTAGGTGTAACGGATTGTGCTAGTTAACAATTTTCAAAAAGTAAAGTAAAAGCACTCACCAAAAAACGCAAGCAGTACCGTTCTATTATGCACTGAAGGCATGCCATCCTTGCCTTTAAGAATCTTTAGACTCAGTTCTCTAGGATTGGGGCGATTCGGACCAGCCATCATGTAGACGCCATCTTCGTAAGAAGGAGGTGTCCTCCTCGTTAAATGATTATCTAAATAAAAAAACTTTGATTAGAAAAAACACATTTTAATCTTAATTTTATAGTTGTAATACATTTACTCTATATACATTTTTAGTTTAATTCTAGCGTTTTATTTTATTCGTCTTATTCGAGTATTTTTTTCTCTGTTGGTGGTACTGAAATTAAGGAGTGCCCTATAATTAATCGGGGACTTTATAATTTATAAAATACTGTTTTAAAATTGAGCCCATGGTGCTAATAAAACTTCAACTTTTTCATTTTATCAGTGAACTTTCATTGTCATCATCTCAGATGTTTGAGATGCACTGAGGCGTTAAGTTGGTTTCATAATTTTTTTAAAAATCTACAGTACCCGTGTAGATATAGTGATAATGTTAATTAAGTGTAGTACCGTATTCAAGATGCTGTTTGCTTATAAATGCATATCATCATCAAATTTTTGTTAAAAAGCATATGCTAATCATTTGATAAATTCAAATATAAGGAAACTATGACATCAGGTTGACAACTTTTGTTTTTAATTTTTTCAAATGAATTTGCATTTATCATTTTCAAGCTCGGAACACTATAGTAAAATGATACTTTAAGTACAAAAAATATAGTTTTAGTAATTTGTACTGTATTCAAGTCACTAACTTAATCAATCTATAGGTTGAAAACATTGGTCAGAAATTTTATTTTTTCGCCTTTTTTAACCTTTCCTTCAAAAAATGTTCAAATTTTGAAAAAAAAAAGGTGATAAAAGACGCCAATTTAACACTTTAATAAGCTTTTAACCCAGATACGGTATATTAAGTATTCATTTCGCCAAAGAATTATTTAAAACGCGACTGGTCGTGAATAGGAGAAGACAAAAAATGCACAACAACAAGCAACGTAAATTAAAAGAACAACTGAATAACTTTCCAATTATTTACACCAATGTGGCCGTGCCATGGGTTCACGGAATTGCTCCAAAAATTAACTATTTACGTTCGATCTCTCAGAACCTTTGAAAGTTCGTTTTGTTTCTGCCAACCCAAATTTTGTCCAGATTTTTCTAAAGCTCGAAAATTCTACTTTTCTCCAATTCACAAAATGTGCAATCAGCCATAAACAGTGAAGGTTTTTTTATGTGAGGAACTTTCTTGTTTTGTCAAAGTTTTTCATTTTGAGAAACAATTTCAAAATGGTTTATTGCTTGATGTGAACTCGTTATTATAAAACGAAACAATTTTGAAAATAAGGCAATTCAGAATAGACCGCAGAGCGACTGCATGGAATTCTTTAAAACACATTCCCAAATGCAAAGAATGAATTTTCCTCATTTTAGTAACAACTTTCAACAAAGTTTAAATAAGATATCGGTAGACGGGTATCATGTACAAAGCAAAGAAAGGAAGGAAAATCCTTGTGCTCCAGGTGTTTTTCAACGCTGCATTAACATGAAATAAAACAAATATTTTTCCACGTTTTTCTTGTTTCCAGATATTCGTAATGAATGTTACTGTAAATCAAATCAAGTGCTACAATGTTGATCGTAAAAATCAGCGCAATGGCTTTGCCCCACTTGTGTCTGAAAACTTGCAAATTCAAGATAACAAAAATGTTAACTTGGCAACAAAGATGAACAAATTAAATCACAATCGAACGATGATGTGCAGTACTTCCGTATGTTCACAAGCAGCTTAAGCTTGAAGCAAAGTTTCAGGGCAACATATGACAACTTGATACCGGAAAAGTCGGAGGTCATTTAGCAACTAGGTAATGAATGCACTCACCAACTGCTCCCCAACCGGGACTGGCCAGATTATTGTACCATCCATCGTACCTCTGCATTTCGCTGCGCATATACGAGGGGTCATCATCTGCAAAAATACGAACAATTAATCAAAACTGTGGCCATGAACGTGACAACAAACACACCTTAAAATCACCAACTTATTAAAATCACAAAAAACGAAGAATTCGATGATTTCCTCAAACATTTCAAAAACTGCTTCCCAACCGTCAAAACTGGCTAACCCTCAAGATGGCTTAAGATGGCTGACCCAGTAGCGCCCCCAACCTTGGCCAGCGCGATTGAAAAGCTATACCCTTGACCTTTCAGGTCTGTCTTCGTGCTCGAAAATTACCTGGGAAACCCATTCTAGGGGGGGCTGCCGAAGAGCTGCTCCGGTTCATCGCTCATTATTTCTAAGTATTATTTACAATGTCTGTGTATTTTACAGTATCAATGGTCACAATGACCTAAACTCTGGTAACTCAGTCTGATCAAGAACAGGAACAGACGGACCAACCTGTTCTGTGACCCATTTAGCACGTTCTGTTCGATCCATTCATTCGCTTAACATCTTGCTATTCTGCCAAACCTGTATTGGGGAATACAAGTTTGCAATGAAAAAATGGCGATGCAGCTCAAATTAGTCGGCAAATGCAAATATTTGCAGTTCGGTGGTTTTAAAAGACAAATGCGAGAAAATTAGAACGTGGTTGTTGTTTTATTTTAAAATTTGAAACGAAGTAGAACTGTTTGGAAACTAGGTTCTGTACATTAGCTTGTACATGTAGTGAGGGGTACTAAGAGACTCCGCAGATCGCACTTTGGCATTGGCGAACTCACGTGAACAAAAGCATACAAGGCATCTAATTAACTTGAAAACTTGAGACAATCTTGAGAGATTTTTTTTGAAAGCCAATTACCCAAAGATATTAAACCAATTAGCGGGCTTGTTTTGGACACGTGACTTCGACCAAAGTGCGATATGCGAAGCTTCCTCCTTAATAATCATGATGAGAAAAAGTGACACTAGGATTCGCCAGTGATGCTCTTTGGTTGATTGAAATCCATTATTAAATCTAATCGATATAGTGCTACTCAGACAGAAGCTAAGCAGACCGTATTTTGGCAGTCGCGAAATCACGTGAGTAAAAGAAACGCATTTAATGGTTTGTAAACGGCGATAACCTTGAATGGATTGTCATAATCCAATAAGCTTGTCAATGTTGACCAAGTGTGTTCAGGAGTGCTAAAATGCGGTCTGCGTCGTTTATATCTGAGAGCCCCAATTTTAAAATCCATCAGTATGACACGTATACGTTCCTTAATTAGCATTGACAAATAAGGATTTGTCAAAACTAAATTTGTGTTTCCTAGCTGAAACACAGATTTAAAAATATTCATATTTAAACCCAACTCGATGGTTACTATACAGTAAGTGTCTAAAGGTAGGTACACACCAAGGAAACAAACTGAAACTTGGTTTCTGAAACTGGAATGCATGTTTTCAATTTAACCGTGGCTTTCCGGCAATGTTTCGTCAGCTTCCTTGGTGTACAGTATACTTAGCTTCCAAGCAAATTGGAAAAAACTTCACGCGTCTATACTACAATATATTTTCGCATACAGTAAAATTTCTATTCTGTCAACCTCTAATATGTCAACTTTCTATTATGTCAACTCATCAGCACGTGGCTCCTGCCAACCAAACGGTGCGTTTTTTGGCCTCAACCTTAAGAAAATTAATTAAATACATTAGGGTACCTCGTTTGAGGCCTGCT
>JAQGAO010000544.1:0-32661 GCA_034697705.1 Ommatoiulus sabulosus | reverse complement strand
TCCCCCCCCCCCCCCCCCCCCCCCCATCCCCAAAAAAGTGCAATTAAATATCCGAAAGATGGGTCATTTTTATAAATGACGTCATCAATTACTTTTGTTCACCTCATTCAGCAAAAGTTTTGACGAAAAAATGCTCGATTAAATGTTCGAAAGAATGTGCCATTAAATGTCCAAAAAATCGATTAAATGTCCGACAATCGATGAATGACGTCATCGATTACAATTCTGATGACGCCACATCACAATTAGTGACGATATTCCTGCATTTTTTTTTGATGAAATACGTCATTCATAAAAATTCTGATGATGACATCAGTAAAGTTCGGATGATTATGTCATCAGTTAATTTATGATAATGTTACCCCATAAATTCCGATGATGGCGTCATCATTCACTATACAGCCCCATGCAGATATACTACTAATTCGTTTAGCTGTAGGCCTACTATATTCTACATTATGTTTCGAAATGCAATATATTTTGCCATATTTTTTATACATGTATAAGATGTGTTTCTAATTTTTTTTTGTATTATATTTTTAAAAATGGGATCATTAATCCCTGACGAGTGATGGTGTAAGGTAAAACACGTAAGTAACGACATGGGATGCATTTATTTCACTTGAAAATGTACACTACATGTACTAAACATTTCCGTTAAATCGACATGTATTTGCAGTTGATGGACGGTGATGCAACAGAAAAGAGCCATTGGCCATGACGTTGTTCTGCGGCCCCTATTTGGCATGCCAACATATCCTTCCTGAGGCGACATCCGTTGATGGTTAGCAAACACTTGTTGATCATCAACTCGATCATTGCATCCATGTCAGATGTTGACGTTTTGGCACGCTCTTTTCCCTAATGGCAAAAGTCAATAGCAAACACTGCCGTCAAACTGCGAGCACCATGCAGTTGGCAGAAATTTACTAGGGATGGAACGTACTAGCTTCCTGTTCGGTTGGATAATCTTGTTCAAATACAACACGTGTTCTACCTTAGTAAAATTAGGTTAGAAAATTTGTTTCTGACGGAAAATGTATCCAGCGATGAAATAGTTCAAAGCGTTTTGCACTGTTTTACAGAATTAATGTGTTATGTTACTGGACTTTTTTGTTTTCGCACTTACAGTACAGATGCATGATTTGATTTCGATAAACTTCATGTTACTGAGTTTTAACTGGGATAAAATTGATGTGTGATTTGCACATCTTAACCAAAAAATCTGCATAAATTTGATTATAAAAGTGATGTGTTTTGTTAGATATTGCGAAATTTGTTGAAAACATATGCATCATTTTGCCTATTTTCTTGGTAATTTTGACTTAGGATAGTTTTTTTCGTAGCATAGATGTGGCATGACTTTCTTAATTAAAAGAAATAAATATATTTCCAGTTTGGTTAAATTAAATTTTTAAAAAATAATCCGTTTATCCGAAAAGTCTGTGGCCAGATTTACTACCGATAAAAGAAAGAAAATTATACCACTAAAAACGTCATAATAAACTTCTTAAGCCAAAAGCATGTTTAAATTAAATTACAAAAAAATGATTCCGTTTTTATATCATGAAAGTCTCTGGCCAGATTATCGAAAACCCAGACTACCGATAAAAGTAAGAAAAGTGAACCTCTAAAACATCACAATAAACCTTCTTAAGCAAAGAGTTATTTAAATTAAATCAAACAAAATTGATTCCGTTTATCCGGAAAGTCTTTTCCAGATAATCGAAATCCCAGACTACTGATAAAAGTAAGAAAATTATACCCCTAAAAACGTCATAATAAAACCTATCAAGCAAAAGCTTCTTAGCAAAGAACGTCTGGACTTGCTAACTTTTTAACCATAATACAACCTAACATATTTCCGGTAATTCGGAATTAACACATTACACTTGAACACAATAAACTGCATTCAAGTTATGTCAGAACATACAAAACAAATGTGAAAGATTTTATTAAAACGCTGGAATAAATTGCCAACTTTTTTGCAATAAAGTTCACGCATTTTTCAGTGTTTCATCCATGTCTTTTCTTTCACTCAATTTGTCAAGCTCCCGGATAATCGAGTCCACGGGATCTACTTTTGACATCCTCCAAAAAACGCGCATTTTCTCCAAACGTTTAAAGAGTTAAAGGAAAAATTTGACGACAAACCACCAATGGAGAACAACAAGATCTCTGGAATCCCCTCATCTGCCATCTTGCCAATGTCAGCAAAGTTGAAATGCCCATTATGACATTTCACCCATTTTCGTCTGATGATGACAACACTGGCGTTACACGTGTCATAACCGAAAGGAAGGCAAACATGCAGGAGAAGAAAAAAAAGAGCCGGCAATTGTGCTGACATATATTATGACCGAGTTAATAACAATGTCTTGTAGGAGATGTCACCATTGCCATTGTCGCAACAACACGAAGGACACAATGCGACCAAAACCTTGCAAGATTTCATGCGTCGCATCAAAAGCACTAGATTAAAACGACATTTCTCTCTCTGCTGCGATGTTATTGCTCAGATTTGCTCTCATCCTCGTCCAACCTAACCGAATAAAGTCGCTCCGAGCGCCGCTAAAAGCTAATAAAAATTATTAGCGAGACTTTTGAGACTGCCAAATGTCCTACGAATGGCCGCCATAAACGCCGTTCAACGCGTTTTACAGGGGTTTAAGGAAATTCGGAGCCTGAGGTACGTCCGTGTATCCTCGCGAACAGAAGTCGAAAATTGCGACCTTGATCTAAAAAAGGAGATTTGGAGAAAAACTGTCTTAGATTTTCGGCAGGTTGAAAAGAAACATTGCTGCGGCGTGACGTCACCAATGCCCCGCATTGGCCTTAAAACCAGCTCGGATGTACATGTAGATCAGAATGCATGCATGTTGATGGCAGAATATTTTTTAAAAGACATCTTCACATGATTTGGAAGTTAATACATCATTCAGAAAAATTACAAATGACAATTGCAATAAAAAAAAGGTACAATTTCATCTAATTTCCCGTAATGAAAAAATGCACTTTCAAATTTATTTTGATTTGTGAAATGCGTTTCGGAATTCAACGCGAAATTTATTTCAATGCACATGTGTGCACTGGGTTACTGAAATATACTGTAGTTCAAATTTGAAAACGCGTTTTGGAATTCAATGCGAAATGTTTTTCAATGCGTTATGAAATGTAGCTCATATTGTGAAATTCAAAATTAAATGTATTTAAAATTGTAAAATTCAAAAATGTATTTCAATTTGTGAAATTCAAAATTAAATGTATTTCAATTTGTGAAATTCAAAATTAAATGCATTTCAATTTGTTAAATGTTCATGAAAAGTGTGTTGCATATCATATATTTTTACTGCATTTTGACATTACTTCATAAAATACATTGCCAAATGCTCATCTATTTTTTCATATAGATAAGAATCATTTATGTATTATTCGTAGAGATACATCTTAAATTAATGTATGATTAATTCAGAATAATCCTAAGGCTTAATTCAAAATAATCTTTAAGTACTCTATAGCTCTATTCAGAACATTCTTTAAAATCAGGCTTCATTCAGAAAAAATTTCAAAAACTATACTGTAGCTACATTCAGAATGCTCTTAAATTCCTAGCGTGCTTAATATTTTTTTTTCAAAAAAAACAACAACACCCAATTCAATAATGCTTCGCTAAAAATAAACTTTAAATAAAAACGAGTTTTATTCAGAACAACTTAAATACACGTTGTCCGAAAATCATCTTTACAATTAGTAATTATTTAAAAATAAAATACTTACAAACACACATTGAATTTTAACAAAATATAGGAAAATAAACGTTATTCTGATTTACCTTTGTTGAATAAATCCTACACACAGATTAGAAAGAGAGGGTGTTGCTACTCTTATTATAAGTAATCTCCCGTTATAACGTATATTTCTTGTCATACTGCTACAAAATCGATTTAACTAACATAACGTGAATGCTCGGGAGCTCGATAATCAATTCGTTTCACAGGGTTCCCCCTAGAAATTTCATTTTCAACTTCCCTGACTTTTCCAGGTTTTAAAAAAAATTGCCAAAAATTGACATATTTCTTCAAAATCGACAAAAGAAAATATTTTGCAACATTTTGTAATGACAATTTCGAAAATTAACATTTAACAATTTAAAAAAAATTGCATAAACAATTAGGAAAAATTGTCCTCGGAAAACGGAGGAAATTTGGTCATCGGAAAACTTAGGAAATTTTGCAATTTTGTCTTTGGAAAACGTGGAAAAATTTTCAATTTGTCTTTGGAAAACGTGGAAAATTTTGCAATTTGCGCTTGGAAAACGTGGCAAAAATTTCAATTATGTCCTCGGAAAACGTCAAAAATTGGCCCTGAGCTAACCATGAAATAGGCGTTGATTTTTGCGTGAAATTTGGATAGTAACAACATGACTACGTTGAATTTGCTTGTTTTTTTCAAAATAAGCCATTCTTCCCTGACTTCTACCTGACTTTACCAGACATTTTCAAGTTCCCTGACTTTTCCAGGTCTGGGGGTACCCTGTTTTACCCGAAAACTTGTATTACCCGAATTAGAAGTTCGTCTTAAAAGAAGAAATTATCATTATTTGTAACAAGTTTAAAAAATATGGCAAAAACTCCATTACTGATTAACTAGTTGGTCTGACTTGGCTAACAGTGGCATATCCAATAAAATTCTTGAGAAAAAAAGGCAGGCAATTAGGTTGTTAAACATCCAACCATACCGCGAGCAAGAAGCATTGCACATTTCCAAAGCATATTATGCCGAATTTGGCTTTATGCGCGAAAATTTGCATATCTAAGATAATTGGCAAAGCCAGTCAGCTAAAAGTCATTTTCTGTGAATTTCAAACCGAAATGAGACGGAAAAATCGAAGAAGCGAGCCTGCTATATTACCAGGTTTTCATGATCTCGTAATGCGATTAAGCACATTTTAGCATTACATGAAATTTTTTTCTTACTCTTAAAAAAATAAGCTCATTCGCGGTTAATGGACTTAGACTTTCGGTAGAAAAGGATTAACGCTGGCTCGATAAACCAGCACCTGACATAGAGCCCATTACGGTAAAGTAACTATGTTTTTATAATGTTCCTTCCAGAGCATCATATGCACATTTTTTGGGGGGAAAATACTTTGAGTCCCCTCAAGACAAATGCTAAGAATGCTTAATGTCCTGAAATGTGTTTTTTCCCCTCAAAAGTGTAGGTTCTAGAGCTCTTCTCGTAAAAGAGCCTAATTAAGAAAAACAAAGTTTGTAAAGGGATTTTAAAAACCTGTAAATTCCTGTGAATTTTCTATTGATCACAAAAATATGGAGCATGTGAGATACCCGTGCTTTTTAACATTGATGCAAATGTTTACAAGGGACACGGTTGACGTGTTTAGAACATGTGCATCATGTGTAAACTTATGTGTTCTATGAATGTATTTCACAGAAATCAACAGATTTCACAAAAGGGACCTGGATTCATTCACCGCAACTGGACATGTATACAGGGTGTCTATCAATAATTTAGAATTTTAAAGCTTAGTATCTTATTGATTTTTTTTATGCAAACGGCACTTGATATGCATTTTATTCAAATTTTAGATAACTTAGCTTGTCTTCTATTCTTGCTCAATTTTAGCTCAATTCTTGACAAATAGTCAAGAATTGAGCTAGACAAGGTATTTTCAATTAGACTGGGAATACAGGATGTCTGTCAATAGTCATATTTAACGAACTTGGTATGAATATTTACTTAAAATTCACACGTTCATTCATTCATATTTTGAAATATTTTACTAAAAGTGAGCTCGATAAAGAATTTTCAATTAGACAAAAAATACAGGGTGTCTGTCAATAGGTTTGCAATTTCTTAGCTAAGTATTTTATTGATTTTGTATGGATATTTAACGATCATGGTATGGATACTTACTTACATGTAAAATTCACACATTCCTATTTTGACATGTTTGACTAAAATTGAGCACGATAAGGAATTTGATATTAGACAGAATACAGGGTATTTGTCAATAGGTTTGCAAATCCTTAGCTTAGTATTGTATTAAATATTTTGGATATTGAACAATTTTGTTATGGATGTTCTAGATATATGTATTTTATCGAATTTCTCATTTGCCCATCAAGAACATACTGTACATTTGCATTGTTAAGAGCCAACCACTGGTGCTTGAACTTCTGACAAATTTCCAAGCAATCTTCCAGCATTTGCACGAAAGAGAAAAAGTCTGTATTTTATGAACCATATTTGTGTGGGGAAGAAAGACAAGAAAAACTGGCTGTTTGAAGACATTTTGACGACGTCGGAACATGCGGAAAAGGTCATGTTTCCTCATGCAAATCTGGCGAAGTTGAAAATTAATGGCTGAAGGAAGGGTAAGTAAATGTTGAAGAAACGTTGCATCCGGCGTTAGAGGGCTATTTTATCGCATTTTTGCCTGGCAATTGAAGATGAAACCCAGTTGAAAAGCAGGCTAACACTCGACATTGATGGCAAGCAAAAATGTCAGAATCGATAATTCAAGTACACCTGAAGTTGGGACCAATGGGGAAAATGTTTCACGCGTTTAAAGAATTGGTGCAAAGTCTAAGGTCTATATCAGCATCATAATCTCTATCATTTTCATCCAAAAAAAAAATGACGCAGCGATGGTTATTTTTTTTTATCGAAAAAGACTTCCCTCGTTTATTTTCGATCCTATTTTTCAAAGCTTTTTCACATTTTAAAAGGACATTTTCAGTCCCTAGATATGTTAAGACATTGCAAATGGATGTGGAAATAACCTCGCTTCCCCTGCTCATCTTTCTCGCACTCGTTTGCGTAATTTGAGAGCAGATATAACAATGGCGAGAGGGACACTCATAAAATACACAACGCAGCAAGGTGACCAAAGCAAATAATTAGACATAAATTTCCGTTCAAATAATGCACTGATAAATTCAGTATGCCCTGCATCAGAGTAACCAAAATGTGATATTTTTTTTAAAATTTATCAATTTATTCGTGTATACAATGTACACGTTCATACGTTCATATGTGCATTGATTAATGTCTGCTTTATAATTTACTAGCTGGAAGTCCCGGCTTTGCCCGGGCTGCATTTAAAAAACTCACCTATCAGCTGTCACCTATACCGATAATGATGCGATATCTGCATTGATGAAACTATTGAGTGAACTCATGGTCATCTAAAGGACCAGTCAAAAAATGCAAAGTTTCCCAAAAAATATACTCCTATCTAAACCCTGTCCGCATTGTGTCCGGTCAATCAAGAATTCCCCCTACTCCCCCTATTCGGACGTCCGAAAGCTTAAAAAAATTGTATTCGCAAAATGTTGAAAGTTTTGCAAATTTGTACTCTGAAAAGGTTGAGAATTATGCCAATTTGTCCTCAGAATCTGTTGAAAATTTCTCCTCGGAAACTGTTGAAAATTTTACAAATCTGTACTCGATAGCAGTTGAAAATGTTGAAGATTTGTACTTGGGAAAAACGTGAAAAATGTTACAAATTTGTCCTCTGGGAAACGTGGAAATTTTTGCATATTTGTCCTCACGACAAAATAGAATTTTTTTTAAAGATTCCCTCGGAAAAGGTGGACAAATTTGCGAGTTTGTGCTTGAGAAAAATGATAATTTTGCAAATTTGTACTGGGAAAATTTGCAAATGGACCCTGATCGAGTTTTTAAGATCACTGACTTTTCCAGATGGCAAAGGGGTAATATTTTACGGATCGCGAACCCCCCTAGTTTTAATTCTTGGGTGCTTCAGAGTATTGATGGAAAATTTTGGAGCAATCGGAATAGAAACATACAAGATGGACGCGTTTTCTTTTTTAAATATATATAAGATTAAAAATGGGGCTCCTTTGAACAAGCAATCATGCATAGCATTAATGCAAGAAAAGATTGCCTAAGGAATCTTAGAAAGTATCTGAAAGATCTCATGCATAGGTGCATCAAAACAACTAAACCATTACAAAAAAATGTTTCAGTATTTAAATTTCTGGTGCAGATAGAATCCCACGCGAGTTTTCAGCATTTGAATTATCAAACATGTGCAAAATTGAAATTCGTCCAGTTCAAAAATCGTCATCGCAACCAAATTCAGACCCAGATTTTATGCGAACTACCCTCAGATCATAAGAGGATGAGGACAGTAGAAGGACGTCGAGGATAAAAATGGAGAGGGGATTACTCTGCAGCCGATTTTTTGTCGATTTGATCAATAAATACAAACCCTGACGACGACTTCAACTACAAATTCCATAAATATCCATATCTAAGCAAATGTTTTTTTTTAAAAAATCCTGTTTATTTACATAATCCTGTATTTCCAGAATCATAAATCCAAGGCAACCTTATATGAAACATGGTGAAACTCGACAACATTTATGAACGACCCTCACGTCAAAAGACGAAGAGGATAGTAGTAGATAGTAGTCGCTGATGGGAATAGAGGAGATTACAGCGCAGCCTATTTTTGGCATTTTAAGCAACGCATTGAAATCTTGAAGTAGAAAATCTGTTAGAATTTCACACAGATTCTCATAGAAATGCAAAGTTTTTTTTGTGCCGATTTTAGCATTGCATACAAAACCCTGAAGAGTAAAAAACCGCTAGAATATCGAAAATAAAATAATCCACACATTGATTCAATTTTGCACCTAAAAATAGAGCTTAAATACATTCTGAAGAAAAACTATCTGCTAGGATTTCAAATTTTTAAACAAATCCATACATTACAATCCAAGTTTTTTTAAACACCACTAATTATTCGTCGATTTCCGAGGCAGAATCGATTAAAATCCACCAATTAAAGAAGATAACATACAAATGCAAGTTTGATAAAATCGTTGATTTCTATCGATTTAAGAAGGTGCTAAATCCCTTACCTTTAATTCTAGAAAAATCAAACTCAACTACTGATTTCAATGCAAAATTGTGTGACCGGGTTTTCCACCTGATGTGTTACTATTGTATAAAATGTTAAATTCTTTCCTTTGTTTAAAACTTAATAAACTTGAATAAACTTTGATCATACGATTCTGCATTCTAAAGTTTACTTAATAATTTTTAAAGTAAAAAAACAACCCAGCTCGAGGACTCCAAAAATCCTTTCGTTAATTGATAATATGTGCACGTACAGTATTATCCCAGTTCGTCTTAAACGGTCCACATTATTTGATGCCTATAACGGAGGCAGGATATGGGTTCGTTTTATCAGAAATACGCTAAAAGCGAGTTCGCATCAACAAGATTCCACTGCACATCAGATAGCTAGTTTATGAACGGCCCTCGCGCCATAAGATCCAACCTATATCGTAAAATTCTCCGTTATGAAGCATTTGTTTTCATATTGTCAAAACAAATTCGTTGTAACGAAACGCAGCGTGAATGCTTGGGAACTCCAAAATCCGTTCCTTAACCGAAAACGTGCAAATGTATTATCACAATTCCTCTTAAACAACCCACAATATCGGAGCCTATTACGGATACAAGAAATGAGTTCATTTATCAGAAATTCGCAATAAGCGAGTTCGTCTTAACGAGATTCCACCTCAATGCTTGGAAACTCCAAAATCCGTTCGTTAACCGAAAATGTGCACATGTGTTATCGATAACGATCATCATTATCGGACGGTTACTGGCCAGAATTCGTACCAGAAATTCTCAATAACCGAGTTCGTCATAACGAGATTCCACCGCAATAACTTGAGAACTCCAAAATCCGTTCGTTAACCGAAAAAAATATAAATCTATTATCCAAGTTCGTCTCAAACGATCCACATTATCGGACGCCTATGCCGGAGCCAAGGACCCGAGCTCGTACCAGAAATTCGCAATAACCGAGTTCGTCTTAACGAGATTCCACCGCAATAGCTTGAGAACTCCATAATCCGTTGGTTAACCGAAAAAATATAAATCTATTATCCAAGTTCGTCTCAAACGATCCACATTATCGGACGCCTATGCCGGAGCCAAGGACCAGAGCTCGTACCAGAAATTCGCAATAACCGAGTTCGTCTTAACGAGATTCCACCGCAATAGCTTGGGAACTCCATAATTCGTTTGTTAACCGAAAAAATATAAATCTATTATCCAAGTTCGTCTCAAACGATCCACATTATCGGACGCCTAGACGGTTCGCACCAGAAATTCGTAATAAGCGAGTTCGTCTTAAACGGATATCAGAAAGCTATTCGATGAACGGCCCTCGCGCCATAAGATGATGAGGACAGTAGTCGGATGTCGATGATGAGAACGGAGGGGGTCTGATGGGCGGGGGTGACGGGGGGGTAGGGGATGAAGAGCGCTGCCTCGGAATAAGGGATGGCTCGCAGCGCCCCCTAGCGGCATCGGCGCATCTAGCGGTTCGGCTCTCCAGCTCTCGGTTCAGTCTTCCCAGTGCGTTGCTAACTTAGTTTAAACTGAGCAGCATTTCCGCGCAACTCCAATCCGTTCTACTTGCTGTGTGGAAAACGTCGATTTTCTAGCTCGGGCTTTTCCTCAATCCTCCTCCAAGCCAGTTCTCAAAAAAAGCAACAAAACTACGGCTGAAAAATTGTGCGAAAATATTTTCGCCCAGTTGTGAGCCCAGTGATCTCTTCGCAAATAGCAACGCGAGGCTGCGACTCTATGTAATAACTCTATGCTAGCATTTCCGATATGTTGGCTACGGATATGTTTTTTCACATTTCTGGTTACCTATATGCATCTGTACGCTACTTTTGCAGGTAAGGACACCTTTCGAATTTTTAACAATTTTACATTTTTTTTTTTTTTTTTGGGAGTTCGGAATTTGTTCGTTTACAGGACCTCTGACTGCGACTGGTTATTTTCGCATCAACTTCTGTCAGACTTTATTAAAACTGCTTGTTTTTTCGCGTGTGCTGAACGTGGAAGTGGGGCACGGTTCCCGTCAACTCTCGGAGTTTTGCAAACTTTTTTTTTTCCGGTGTGGTTTTTGGGTTTCTGTATGAAACTTTTGATGATGGGACGCCTGGACACGGATGTGGACCTAGGGTGATCGTGTCGCAAAAATGTTATAGCTTCGCAGTTTGATGCGTTTTGAAAAACTTAGGCAATGCGTTGCTCCAGGATGATAAATACTCAAGTGCATTCCTAAAAAATACTAAAACTGACCAATCCAAAAACACGCGTTCAGATGCAATTTTCTTGGAAGTTTTGTTTTTTTAATTCTCGTATAACGAGATTAAAGGTCAAAGGATTGAAATATTATTTGATAAATTTATACGATGTTTAAATTTAAAATATATATATATATATATGTCGAAGCAATTTAAATGAAAAAATTCAGTGATCAGTTTTATACTTAGTAAAATTTGGGTTAATTTGTATTTCTCTTGATACTTAAGAATCTTTGATTCTATAAATCAAGAACATTACTAAAATAGTAATTCGGACCAATAATGGCTGACTTTGTGATGTTACATATTAATTTGATAATATCTGCAGTAAAGAAAATACATATTTATTAGGAATTCTTTTTCTCAGAATAGTCGATTTTTCATTTTCGAAACTGACGCCTTTTAATCTTAACAATCGGAAATTGTAATACTGATTTCTTGAGATATGCAAAATTTACCTAAATTTGGTTAAGTATTAAACTGATCATTGACTTTTTCATTTAAACTGCTTTAACATTTTTTTTTTCTGAATTACAAAGAAAAAATTTAAATCGTACTGAAAAGAAATTTAAAAATATGACCTTTTACTGAGGAACTATAATCCGTTTTAATTTAGATAATCATTTTCAATTTTAATTCATTCGTTTTAATATCTATCTAGCAAGTTATTTTATTAAATGATTATTAAATATAAAGATCCAAAAAAATCACCCTATTTATTATCTCGTTTTTTCCATGCATTTCAGCATGGAAAAACTAAATAAAAAAATTGGTGATCAAATTAATATGAATTCGGATGAACAAATTTGAAATTCTTTTTTTTAAAAAAAGCATTGCAGGTCTACAAAGATTATCCAGTAATTTTAGTATTCCTTTTTTAAACATTTTTGTTATTTTTTAACAAAATTGTAAATAAATATTATAAAGATAAAATGTTTGGCAGCTGTAAAACAACATTAATAATGCAAAAACCTAATGCAAATAACGTGTATCTCTCATATTATGCCGTTACATATAGTGCATTTATTTATACTTCACGTTGAGATTTTCACAATTGCATGAAAGCATGCATCATTACTTATTAAATAACCTGCCAAACATCTTCAGCCAAATTGCCAGATTTCGAAAGAAATTCCATGTAAGGACATTTTCGGATTATTATTTCGATAATATAACTCGCACTGCATTTACGAAATAAATGAATCATTGCAGAATGTTATGAAAAATGCACTATTCGGTTTTACGTGACCATGATGAAGTAAGATTTTTCAACGTTTTAAACGAAATATGTTCATCGATATCACCCTGGTCTAAACCTTATATTCATCACAACAACCCTATTATACATTATGTATTTGCTGATGTCATCGCAGTCGTAAAGCATATTTCACAGCGTTTTTAAGCGAGAATTTGGTAAATGGCTCGGATTTAATTTCCTTGATAGAGATAAGTATGATAGAGATGGTGTCAATTTTATCTAGCTTTCACGTAGGCCTAGAACTCTGCAAAACTTAATAAAATATGAATGAGATCACTGAAAAACCCACCCATGCAACATAGCCGCTCAGCATGCAGTTTTACACGCAAGTCCAAGGACTATATCCGAGCATAAATAAACTATAATAATCATAATTGAAATGTGATGTGCGCAAGCTTATGGGTGCTGAGAATATACTGAATTTTTTATCCTTCATAATATCACCATGATATAATAATTCGAAGTAAATCTTTCCATTGACAAATTGTTAAAAATTAACCTGATTCAATAGAGATGCATAACTGGAGATGTATAATTGGTGAAACATTTGATAAATTAGGAAAGTAGGCGTTTCAATACAAAATAAACTGTTAAAATATTAACAAAAATTAATTTATGTTTAAAAATTCCATAACAAATCTACGTATTATATCATACGTCGTGTCGGGGGCATTTGGTGGATATCAGGTCATTGTTAATTCTTCGATCAACAAAATATATTTCCATGCAAAGTTTTATTTTTGTAAATCTTGCAGGAATGAAAATTTTATACATGTGATACAAATTATTTAATTATATTTATAAAATGTATCGAATTATATAACAACTTGTATTGATGTAAATTATACTTGCATTTTACATAATTAATATAACTGTTTATCATGATATAAATAATATTTGCATTTTATATAACTACATGTACATGTATATACATGAAACTGTTTATATTGATATAAATTATACTTCCATATTATACAATTATATACCTGTTTATGTTGATATACATTATAATTGCAAATTATATAATTATATAAAAATATAGATTGATATAAATGTAAAATAATGCAGGAAAAATATATATAGCTAATCAATTTAACTATTTATTACATTTTGGGAAATACTAGTCATGAAATATTTTATTACAATAATATCGCAAAGTTAATCGGATTTTAGGTGGAAACCTTACAGCTGGAACATTGTCATAAGCGTAGGCCTACTTCAAATATGCGAAATATAAAATATATTTCTTTATTATTATTGTAATGCATGCATGCATGCACACAAATATACTTTTTGTGATAGTTGTAGTAATTGTTACGATTTAAACAAATAATTTCCGAATATACAATTCATTTTAACGCTACAGAATTCTGTGAATTACCAAATACATGTATTGCAAAACGCCGAGAATTGAAAATATATTAAAAATTCACGGAATGTACAATTATTTTTGTGAACGTATATCATAACAATAATCTTAATATCTTAATAATCTTAATATATTTTTTATGATTTCCTTACGATTAAGGTTTAATAGTTTGGAGGAAACTTCTCCATCGATGTCATTTACACAAATAACTGAATTTTATGAGTGCACTTTTAGCAAAGTGATGTGGCTAAAGTTGGTTCTAAATTGAAGATTACTGTAAATTAACCATATAAACTGAGGGATAATGAAATGGTGTGTGAAAAAAAGCTACACAAAGCGTCCAAAGACGTCACGGGGATCAACAAATTGCATTTCTAGATGTCAGGACAAATATAAACTGCCTTTAATTGAAGTAAATGCACTTCTGCGAACGAACTGCGTAATTTCATCAGCTGACTTCATAACATGAGTTTTCTTACACGAGAAAACTTGGAGACTGGCCAGCAATAAATTTGGTGAAATTTCGGCCAGCCCCCACCAGCGAAACAGCTGGACCATTTTTTTTCCGGTAGACACGAAAGAATTTAGATTGCTTTATTCAACGAAATTAATTGAAGTCGTTGGAGGCAATCAGATTGGGAGCATCCCTTGAACAAATATACACTATGTTAAAACCGCTCGGAAATTCCGCGAAAAAACGTTGAAATGATGATGATGAGCAGCAGCATTTCCAATAAAGAGAAACCCGAGATTATGCCAAGGAAGGGAAAAAAAGGGGATTCGTTTGCCGGCGAATAACAAATTTCCAGTTTTGTAATAATGTTTATTTTCGGCAAAACTAATGAAAAATTCACTGCGCCAGCAAGGTTTTTTAACAAAAGAGTCGACTACTACTGAACTCTACGGGAAATGAATTGCGAAGAAATGCGAAACATAAAATGCGTATGACAAAAGCACCTGAAGAGGCTTTTAAAAGGAATTCAAATGTATTGTGCTCTTCAGTTTAAAATGACAAATCCTGCAACCGAAAAAGAGTCATGCGATTGTACATGTGGCAACAAAAGTTATGAAAATGCATTCCGGTATTCGACATGCATTTCCGGTGAGCAGGAAATATATTCAAAATGCATTCCCGGTGTGCAAAATGTATTCAAAATGCATTTACAATGAGCAGAAAATGTATTCAAAATGCATTTACGGTGAGCAGAAAATGTAATCAAAATGCATTTACGGTGAGCAGAAAATGTATTCAAAATGCATTTCCGGTGAGCAGAAAATGAATTCAAAATGCATTTCCGGTGAGCAGAAAATGAATTCAAAATGCATTAGAAATGTATCCATCATGTATTCAAATGCATTTCCAGTGAGCAGAAAATGCATTTAAAATACATTGCATTGCAGTTGTACTTGCAAAAATGCTGTATTCAACGGTACATTGGACAAAATTGCTCAATGTTGCATTATCAATACTATACTTTAAATTTATATGTATTAGAAATGCACAACCTTGACTATTCCAATCTTTAAATACATTCTTAAAAACGCGTTTAAATATAATTTAAAACAACAAATAAAATCCATTAAATGCATTTCCAGTCTTAATGATACGTCGTGTTTTTTTAGGTTGATATCAATTTTTTCGACTTGTATTTCAATGGTAAATAATAAATTTAGATTTAAATTTATCTATATCCAATGGCAAATAACAAATTTAATAAATCAATTTATCTATTTCATAGATATAAATGTATAATAAATTTAGATTTCAATTTATCTATATTCAATAGGAATAAATTTTATATTTATATTTATCTATATTCAATGGTAAATAACAAATTTGGTGACATTAAATAAAATATTAAATTTCACTTTTTATTTAGTATACAATACTTCGGGTTTTTTAAATTTGAAAATCTTTGACTCAAATTAAACATGACTCGATTAGCAATTGTTTCAACATTATATCGAAGGCTTTTCTACGAATAACATCGACTTAATGAAGACATTTAAGTATGGTTCGCATTTCAACACGTTCTTTTAAATATAATCAAGCTTCGCAAATTCAAAACCGGCGCTTGATCATGTTGGTGCATATTAAAAAAAAAAAAAAAAACATTATACGAGAACACAGCCTAATTTTGAAAAAAAAGGAACTGTTTGATTGTAAAAAATAATGAATATTAATGATCGGTTTCTGCGTCGTCTAAGACATGTAAAAATGAACACATTAGGGTAATTTCTAAAAGCACTGATCTTTTTAGCAGATTCCATTAATCGATATCCAGTGCAAGCAAATTCAAACTGACCGACAGTTTTTTTGTGAAGAAATTCAAATCAATAATCTTTGCATAGAAAATGCCAGAAAATAAACCCAGTAGTTTATTTGTGTTTCTTAATTGCCGAACACGGCATCGACCAAGCATGCATTTCGCAGAAAGCCTGAGAAAAATCTCTTGGAGATCAATAGAAAATGGCCAATTTAGTTGTGTTTACTCCCAGCTTGCATCGTGTACATAACGTGGCTTAAAAAGTAACGAAATTTAAAAAACGTTTCACGTTCCTACATTATCAATTGGATCAATAGTCGCTTGTAACCAACATTTAAACGCCAATCCGCCACAAATGGACTACAAACTAGAGAGAGAAAAGCAGAAATAAGAGCTTCTTGCACTTCAACATGTTGTACGTCTTAAAGGGATAAAAAATAAACACACACGGAAACCAGGATTTAAGTCCAGCCTTCGTGCACAAAAAATATCTATTGCAAACGATGCTGATGACCATCTACTCGATCGTATTATTGCAGCTGAGAGGATCGCGTTAAAGGGGAAAGTTCCCACAAAATACAAAGGGGGAAATACGCCCAAATAGTGCGTTCTGAACAGTTAATGTAATATGCGTTGCGTGTAGATGGCTACATATTGAATCCCCAATCATTGAAAATGGTCTAGAATAATTTGCATGCACTGACTAAAATTTCGAGAATAAAACTGAAATAATTTTAGTTCAACTTGTTAAGAAATTGTTAAAATGACCAATAGGTAAATGTTTTTTTCGATTTGCCTTAATATTCAAATTTATGCAGATACATCTAAAACAATTCCTTAAACTGTAATTTTAAAATGCATTTCCGATGAGAAAAATATATTAGAAATATAATGACTATCTATTTTAAAAAAAAATTTTATACATGAATTTGAAAGGGTATATTTACTGAATTACAATACAATTAAATATGATCATGCATGCATAAATTTAGGCATATTCGAAAATATTCTGCAATTTAGTATTAATCATATATAGAAGGCCTATAACATGTATTTAGTTATATTGAAAGTTCCATACCATAAATATTTTGCATTATATTTAAATATGTTTTAATGCCATAAACGTTTTGAAACATTTGGATTTTAATGAACATGTTTTATTTGAAAAATATTTCTAATAATCCATTTTATGGACATATTAGTTATGCGTTTAGTATTACCTTACATGTTCCAATCTCACACTTTAATATAGTTTAAATATATTTCAAAATTAAAAAGACATTTTATTATAATAACAAAGATTATCCTATGACAATTTATTTGCATGTATACTTAAAATAGCCTACCGATAATGTATATACTTTTCCGATACTTTTAGTAAAAGAAGAAAATTTTCTCGGTAATAATGGATATCCTAAACTTTTTTTTTCCCTGCAGTATTTAAATTAAAAAAAAAAATCCCTTTTCAAATAATAAAACTGATCAAATTTATACATGTATTAAAAATTAGGAGATGATTCCCAATAAAACCCACATAAACACTGCGCAATGCAATAACCGAATATTCAATAAATCTATCACTTCATGTATTTTTTTTTAACTTTAATGTTTTGCAAATTCTATTAACTTCAGGATAAAAAACACATTTTAAAAAAAAATTGTTTTTTGTGATAGATGAGCTTTTCTCATCCAGTGAATATGTGCAAATTTTGATAATGCAAGGCATTGATGCCAAAATTGAAGCATATGACATTTAAGCAGAAGATAGACAAAACGATAAAAATTAGCATTTTCTGCCAACATCCATTAATTTAATGTACCTTGACTTTAATGTTAAGCGTGTTTCGTAATTAATAACAAAAGCGCGTGGTTAAAATGTCAATGCACGCCATCTATTGAGCGAGGCAAGAAAAAATCTTCCATGCGTAGCAGATAGTGCACAAGTTAAATGGTAAAATGAATTACCTGATTCCTCAGGCAAAACACATTTATAACGTACATATTTTTTCACCTTTAAACAGAGGATGCTGAAATTAGCATTTCTTTGCATTATCTAAATTCTATTGATCCAAATCTGTTTCAAATAAATCCATATCAGCGTTTATTTTTTTTCCATGGGATATTTTCGAACTTGAAAGAAGTGTTTACCTACTGTATATAGACCCCATTGATTTTCTGAGATATTTTTTTATGTAATGCTACTTCGATAAAAACGACTGCTTTGGTCGTGTAGTACATACCAAAAAAATGCAATAATCACGGACAGTTGCTAAGGATTATATTGGACGATAGAAGCCGTCATGTTTTTTTGCTAAATACAAAAATCTAAACGGAGTCACGGCACAAAATACTGCAATTAGGTAAGAAATGAACATACAGGGCTGCACAAGAAATTCGAACAAGTTTATGTAAAATTCCATCAAATTATTTTTAAAACTTAGTGAAGACCTTGCACACCCAAGAATGTTACTGATAAATTGATTTATTGATAACTTGACGCAAATAAATTCTGATGTAAAATTTACAATAAATAAGTATAACAATTTCTTTATAACGTATAATTTTTCGACAAAATTCAACTTACATCTTATATTACAGTCGAACCTTGATAAGACGAATCTCAAGAGTTCAATTTGTTTTCGTTTAAACAGTAGTTCGTATTATCAATTATTATTATTTGGAGACTTTGTGGGCACCCTGTACGCCCAAGAATGTTACTGATAAATTGAGATAAAGACTTAAAAAATTAAATGCAGGTCAATAATTTTGTGTGTTGAAAGTTCGATTACTTTAGATTTAAATATTTCTAGATTACGACATAAAAATATACTGACACAAATATATTGATGAAGCAGGAGTTTTTTTTCTGCAAACATCAGACAAATAATTTAAAAAAAAAAAGTTATTACTTCCGAAAAATAATTGAAATGAAAAAAACAAATATTATTAAATAAAATATGATTTTCAGGTCAACTTCCGGCAAATCTCCACGCGTTGTCATGGCTGTACGTTTCGATAACACTAGTGTTGTTAATTTGAAAGTTAAACCTGCCAGTCAAAGAAGCCATATACGAAATCTCCGAATAAGATTGCATACTTCCTAGAGACATGCAATACACGTCAATATTAAAATCGCTGCGATATTTCACGACTAAATTGTTATAACTTTTATTACTAAGTCTAGACACTTTCGAAAAATCTATTTAAAAAACTCGCGCTAATGAATTTGGCGCGAAATATTAAAAAAACGGCTCACTTTGAACCCAACAATTTCCCGTGAAAACAAAATTAACCATCGGTGTTTTATTAGAAAACTTATGTCAAAATTCCTAACATTTAAAGTAACTCGGAGTTTTCCATTCATGTCATGTTTATGAGCTTCTCATCGATTTTTCATAACCAGCGCATTCTTCAAAGAGCACAATTTTTAAAAGCTAAGCGATCCTTTCATAGAAACTATGCAACGGCTAGCCTAAGATACTTAAAATATTAGTTCAAGAAGATTTTAGGGAAAACGTATAGTATATTCTTGCAAAGCTAATAACACTAGCAAATAGTTTTTAAAACTAGGCGGTGTCAATGAGTGCCTAAATAGCCTTTACCATTATCCGATTTGTCTTGAAAGTCCCATTTACGAATGGCGAATGAGGGATTTACAAACCACTAGCGCCACCTGCCGAGTTTTTTTACCTTATTAGCCGTTACTGAGATACACCAAGAAAATGCTGAAACTTTTCCACTGGCCGATTTTTAAACGATCGCGCATGCACAGCTTTTACAAGAGTTCGCAATTTAGCTTTTCTGGCAAATGGATACGGCTAAAAAGCAACTTTCAAGTGTATTTCCGTTTTTCAGCCTACACTCATGCTCAACTTTGACAAAATGGCCGCCATTTAGATCTTCCGGTAAACGGCTACGGCTAAAAAGCCACAAGTGAATTTTCGTTTAACCGTTTTTTAGCCTTCCCACATACTCAGTTTCGACAAAATGGCCGCCATTTAGCCCTTCCGGTAAATATCAACAGCTAAAAAGCAAAAAAATAGATTTTCGTTTAACCGTTTTTAGCCGTCGCACACGCTCAACTTTGACAAAATGGCCGCCACTTAGCCCTTCTGGTAAACGGCTATGACTAAAAAGCCACTTTCAAGTGGATTGTTGCTCAGACGTTTTTTAGCCTCAGCTTTGAAGAACTGGTCGCCATTTGATCCTTCCGGTAAACGGCTACGGCTAATAAGCCACTTTCAAGTGAAATTTCGTTTAGCCCTTTTTTAGCCTTCGCACATGATCAGCTTTGACAAAATGGCCGCCATTTAACCCTTCCGGTAAACGGCTACGCCTATTAAGCCACTCATTGACATTCCCTGTTATACAGTTGCATATCAGCTATAGCGCTGTTATCAGAATAAGTGAAAATCGTTAAGAAAATCAATTTTAAGAACTTATTTGTTCATTCTTATCCTCAAGCCTCGTTTGAATTATTACATGTAGCCTACTTGTCGCACAAAAGTGGGGATAATTTCACGGTTTTATTTTTAATTTTTGTCGACATATGGCGCATTCACTCTACGCCTCAGTTCGCAGACAAATATCCGAAGATAAACCGTATATATTTAAGTCACGAAGCTTATCATCATTAACAAGCTGTCTAAATTGTAAAAGAAAAATTGCGGCCAAACCAACCGTTAAGCAGTGTTTTATAATCCACTTGGATTCAACGACCCTTTAAATATCTGATGATTATTAAGGAAACCATCTGTCCTAGCTTACGCTAATTGCAGCCTTCGTCACAAACTTAATAAGAAAATAAAGTGCATAATTTAGACTTAATGTTGAGATCACTGAATTTCGATTACTTGTTGAGTGCAAAACTATTAATTATTGTAATTGTATACAGTGTAATTGACTGGATTATTTACAATAACATAACTGTACTTCTTTTTAAGAATTCATCGAAAATTAATTTGTTTTTCTTGACAACAACAAATGACAATATTTACAAATTTTACACATTCTTTTCATTTAAAATTAATTTAAAAAAACTATTTTACGCGAAATTCACGAATGATTTTTACCAAATTCATACTGAAAATTTAAGAAATGTTCGAGCCTTTTAAAAAATGATCGAGCAATTTAAGAAAAGATCGAGAAATTTAAGTAAATCAAGAAATTTAAGAAATGATCAAGAAATTTAATAAATGTTCAAGAAATTTTTCGAAAAAAAATCAACGTGGAATTTATTCTAAGCATGTGCAGTTTATGAAATGTAAAAATCAATTTCCGAAATTGAGCATGGAATCCACGAAATTTTCAAAAAATTCAAATGAGGTGTACAGTGTAGCCTACATGAAATGTATGCAATTATCAATGAATTTAAAGTATAGAAGTTGTGAAATTGTACGGGAAATTTACCAGTATATTCAACGGAAATTTTACATAAAATTTAAAAAATAATTATAAGAAAAAAAAAATTTACTGGTAATTATAAAATTCATTATTGACACGGAATGGAAAAGTAATTTCACAACAAATACGATTTATTTTTAATTATCAAATCGTAAATGTAATCGCCGATTAAATTCAGCGTTCGCAATAAACTATCAATCTAATTTAAACGTAAGTTAATTTAAATGAAGCTTGAAGTCATTGAACAGAACTCTGAAAACTTGCCAAGACAAACAAGTCCCGTTTAGATTTAAGAAAACAACAGATTTAGAAAGATGACACCGAAATGTTGTTCCAGCAAACAAGACCACATATTGTAAAATTCAGTAATTTTGGATTCGTAAGCATTTTTTCTAAGCCAACAAAATATTACGGACATTAAGACAATTTGATCATCCAACTTTTTTTTTTCAAAATCCAATTCAACTTTGCCAAAATAACTATGTGCCAAAACGTGAGAAAATACATGTATACTTCGAAAATATGATGCGGTTTTCAGTTTTGGGAGTAATATGACTATCATACAGCTAACGAGTTTAAAAAAACCAAAAAAAACGCACCATATGTTCATTTTAAAAGTTAGTGAACCTTGTTAATAAATAATTTAATAAGGCTTGACTTCGTACAGTTAAAGTAAAGTATAATGACACAGTATAATACGTTTGTACATTTAATATAATCGCCCACGAGGTTTTTTGTATATGAAAAAACAACATCCCACGAGCAAATATGACTGAAGATATACAAGACCAGCCAAATGTTACCCCTTTGCTCATTTTTTGTTGTATTTATGCCATAAAATATCTCAAAGGTTCTCAGCTTGCGTCTTATATTACGTGGTGAAAAAATTTAATATATCGTTATTGCATTTTTGATATTTTCTTCTCAAAAAAGAAAATACCACCTGATCAATCATATTGAAATTAGGTGGCCGACGTCACGTGTCTATTAAATATGAAAGAATGTGGTTGATCATTTTAAATAACACGTCAAATATCAAGGTCTAAAGTAATGAAGGTTGAACATTGCACATTTATTGGTTGTGCACTATTCTCTGAAGTATAGAAATGGGCGAGCTGAACTTCCGGTAATTTTTCGAGATGTTGTTCGGGTTGGGATCAACTCGCAGTATACGTTGCAAAGGCTGGAATCAATTCGCAGTATACGTTGCAAAGGCTGGGATCAACTCGTAGTATACGTTGCAAAAGTTGGGATCAACTCGCAGTATACGTTGCATAGGTTGGGATCAACTCGCAGTACGGTGCAATGGTTAGGGTCAACTTAAAGTACTCTACATGCACATGTACATGTATACTGCAGTTTTCACAAACGAAATGATTTTAGTTGAAACTGCAAGAATCGATAATGTATAGTTACGTCAATTTCAGTGCGCGATGGTTAAAATGAAATTTGTTAAGAATTGTTTAAACACGCATATTTTTTTTAAAAAACTCTCAGGACTTACTTGCAATTGTAAAGTATTTTTTTGGAACGAATAGGGCCTCACTCCTAAAAGAAAACCTATATATTTCTAAAATGGTGTTAGATAAACGCTATTTACTGGTGTTTCGTATCAAAATATGCTCATTATCATCATTACCTATACATTTGACCATCTTGGTATAGACTATAGACGATATGAAAACTGACACAAAATGTAAACAATGTTTCGGCAAAATTGGACATGCCATGTGTCCATAAGTGTTATGATAAACATACAGAGTGAACTCTCATGAGGAAGATTCTCCAATGGAATCTTATTTAGTAAGCATGCCCGATTCCATATTTAAGCTTTAAACAGCGCATTCAAAACATAGGCTACTTTTGTTATAAAAATTTGTTATAAAAACAAAGAACTTCCACTAAATAGATGAAATTGAAGCTTATCCATAGAAAGGGATCCGTCCACCGATGGCGCTACGGTATCAAAACCAACTATCCAATTCCAAAAACTAACTTTTTGGATTTTTAAATTAAGTCATTTTCCGGCTATAGGGGGCGAAGGCTTCGTCAGGAGAAACCCGATTGCATATAAAGACGCCGTTGAATAAGCAATACATGTCAAGCTACAGGTTTCAGTCCCAGCTCTTCCAACTTCATTTCCCCACTTTTCCAGATTTTCGTAGATACATATTTCAGATTCCTCGCTCGATACGCGCCCTTTGATTTCTCCCGCTTCATGTTTTTTTTTTTACGTTGAATTATTAATTTGTCTCGAACTGCACTCCAGAAAGCCCGACGCATATCAAATCTTGAAATATTTCAAAAAACACCAGACTATGGCAACATAGATATTGGGCTGAAAAGAGGCAACTTCTATGCTAAGTTATGGCATGTCGACCCTCGTATCTTCGGGTGCCGTATATCATTAGAGCGCCTTAAATCGGGACAGTACATACCCTTCGTTTTTTGGTTTAACATTTATATTTCCCCGTTTCCATTTCCACCGGGTTTTACATTAACCTAATCACACGTATCGACATAAACAAGGATAAGATTCCATCAATTCATCCTGCAGCTAGGGATTGAGTTTTGCAGCGCGGCGCGCCATACGCGCATGCATAGGGATGACTCGGTTAGGACACGAGACACCGGAGGTCACGTGAGGGATGGTGGGGGTGTACGAAGGGGTGTCGACGTTGTTATTATACCGAAAATGGGCACGACCATAGGAATAAATCAAATAATATCCTTCTGGAAACCATCTATGAGGTAAGGGTACGTGGCCATGGATAATGCGCAGGAAGAGGAACTGAATTGAACATCTGTTTTACTATTGGTTGGGACCGCTACTTGGCATCGAGTAACATTTGCTGCAAAATTGATTTGGGATTCGGCTGAAGAAGAAAGAAAAAAAAAATGTAATATCGTGTTTCGAGGCTGGCCTCACAACACCGAAGTCGTTGCTGGAAGAAAAAAAAAGTTTGAAGATGATGAGAAAAAAAAAAGTGGTTGTAGCCAGCAAACTGTGAGAAATTCAACTCACATATATATGAAAAACCATCGCATCTTTGAATCTCATTAGATAGGCCATCTCGATGGACAGAATATTTTGACCGTCGCCAACGGAATTCAGAAAAAAAATTTTTTAATGAAAATCTTGCGGGAATTACTTATGCAGTCGGTCGAACCTGGCACGGATGAATGGAACCAGAAATGTAACAAATTTTCGATATCGATAAGGTAGTTTTAAAAGTGAAATTTACAACAAAAAAAATATATTGTTGCAAACCATATTTCGAAACAAAACTTACTTCTGAACATATACATGAATATATACTTGTACAGTACATGCATATTCAGTTGCGTTCTTGAGGCGTGGACATGCATACAGAAAATTCTTCCAAATGTAATAACTTTAAAAGATGGCCGGAAATTAACCTATTAAATAAATATATAGTAAAGAAACTATTTGATGAAGTAAACGAAAAATTGTTTCAGCCAAAAAAAAATCAATAAGTTAATATAAACAGAATTCACGACTTTCCTCTTTTGAAATACGCGTGCATGTATTTGATGCACAAAGTTTCATGATTTGCTCAAAACCTATCTTGAGGAAACAAATTGAAAAAGTTAAGAAAAGTTAGGGGGGAAAAACAACAACGTGAAACATGCAGTATAGCAGGGTTCCTCCATAAATTTCATTTGCAACGTTTCTGACTTTTCCAGTGTTTAAACAAAATTCCCTGACCGATTAAAATGTCAAAATTCACATACGTCAAAGTTATCCACAATTTTTGCAAAATTGACACAGGACATAATTCGGTATTTTTCAAAATTAGTAATGACAGTTTTGAAAAAAAAATTATAATTAACAAAATTTAGAAAAATTGAAACAAAATTAGCATGAATTTTTTTTAATTTGTACTCTGTAAAGGTTCAGAATATTTCAAATACAAATCTGTACTCGAAAACAATTGAAAACTTTGCAAATTTGTGCTGGAAAAAGTTGGAAATATTGCAAATTCAAATTAAGAAAAGTTTAAAAAATTTGCAAATTTGTCCTCGAAAACTGTTCAAAATTTTGAAACTTTGTACTGGGAAAATTTTTAAATTTCTGCAAATGGACCCTGCGCTAACCACGTGGAAACATTATTTCTGGAAATATCCGTTGAATTTTCCTGACTTTTTCAAAACAAGTAATTCTCTCCTGACTTTTCCAGACATGTTATGCTACATGTATCACATCAAGAACATTTAATTCGTGTTTTTCATATACATAACTTTCCATGGAAATTATATTAAACAGTATATTCTCAACAAAAAACATGTTGTTGACATGTTGCAACGACTGCTAGAAAAGTGATCATAAAGAACCTAAACACGTTTAACTGAATCGACCATTCCACAATTACAAATACTCTAACAATCAAGTCTCTGCTTTAATAATACGATTTCTTCAGTCGCATTCGAGCTTAGCAGAATTAAAAATCGATACAATGAATTTGTGATACAACAGTGTATATTTCAACAGAGATTTCTCACGTGGCCCATGCAGCTGGTGTACGTTTATTCCAGTTTCATACCTTAATACACCGTCACCTAGCTCTTTGAAGAAAATCCGATATATTTCTAGGGCAACAACACTCCTCTCATTTCTCCATTTAACCCGCATGGAAATGCTGGTCCAACGCCAATAACTGCACGCAAATTGCACCAAATCAGTATTATATCGAGTATGATAGATGCCCACACGGCGAGCGTGATTGATATGGGCAAAAAACTGTCTAAGCACACAATATTTCAATCGTCTAAATTATATGGAGCATGTAACGTACATGCATGTGGGAAAAAACAAAGCCCCCGTCATATGCATGCTGTGCATACTATATAGATGTTTTAGTAAAACACCTTGGAATTAGCATAAATTTGAAATTCAAATCATCTTGGCAAAACTCGACACCCCTTTTAAGTACAGGTCAGCGAGGAAAAATACGAGCTCGTGTACAGTAGAAGCCAAGGTGGAAAAGTTATCTTAAAATAGACATATTTAAATTTACAAACATGTACTGTACGTATACGTTTGTAACGAAGACGAACAACTAGATTTCTCGAAGTTAGAGCATGTTACCAAAATAATTATTTTTCGCAGGGTTCCCCCAGAAATTTCATATTCAACATCCCTGACTTTTTCATATTTTTTAAACAAGTTGTCCTGACCAACAGGGCATTAAGATGTGCCAATGTTATCCACGATTTTGCAAAATTAGCATGAAAGGTTTATGAAATTTTTACATACTTGTATTTTGAAGATGTTGAAATTTTTTCAAATTTTTACTCGGAAAAGGCTGTAAATATTGAAAAACTGTACTCCTAAAAAATAAAGAATGTTGCTAATTTATCCTCAGAATCTGTCGAAAATTGTGCATATTTTTGTCGGAAAATGTGGAACATTTTGCTAATTTGGCTCAAAAAACGTGGAAAATTTCTCAAGTTTGTCTGCGAAAACTGTCAACATTTTTCAAATTTGTCCTCTGAATTTGTTGAAAGTTTTGTAAATTTGTACTGGCATTTTTTTAAAAAAAAGTTTGCAATTAGACCCCGAGCTAATCACGTGGAAGCGTTAATTGGTGATTGTGACAACAATAATTCATTCTTCCCTGACTGTTCCCTGACTTTTCCAGGGTTTCCAGATCTTAGGGAACCCTGTTTTAGATTTAATGTGTTCAATACATTCCTCATAACTTTTAAAAAAAATCCACAACGTCTTGTTTCCAATAAAGTTCAAACATTTGAGAAAGCAATTGGCACGTTTTTCTTCGTGACAACATAAATTTAACATTGTTGAAATATTTGCCAACAACCTCGTAAAAACCTACATTATTTTCAACTATTTTGTAACTTCTTATCAGAACTGATAATCACGTTTTCCAATAAAATTCACACATTTGGCACAACTTAGTACGCTGTTCTTTGTGACAACATAAATTCAACATGACAAAACATGTCCAAATATTTTCGCAACAACCTCTTTGCCGCTATCTCTTTACCCAACATCAGAATTCGCTTCTTAGCGATGGTCATCGATCCTAAACGCAGATGCAAATCATCCATTTTCAAAAAAAAAAAAATTGGAAATTAACATTCAGATTTCACTAACAGCTTCTCATATTTCACGAGGCACGAGTTGGCTGCCTTATCTCAAATACCATTTCAATTGCCTCGTTTCCACGAGGATCACATGCATGATGGACATTTCGACATCAGGAATGAAAAGCAGTCTTTAAGATATCCTTTTTTTCCTCTTAAAAATGGCCATGCCCTCCATTACGTAACAGTCCATGCATGAAGGCCATAAATCAACTTGACATAGATATAACGCGCATAATAATCTAAAGATGGATCCGAGATGCCTATTTAACGTTACATCGGTCCAACGTACTCGTAAGAGGACAGTTTTTGGATGATCCAACAAGATCCCTAAATCTCTTCTCTATAAAATGAAAATAACCCCAGGGGGAAAAAATGCTGCAGATATACAAAACGGATCCAAATCCATGTCATATCCCATTGGCAGCACCCAAAAAATGGATCTTTTTCCACCCATCTCCTCCTTTTATAAGTCGGATTCAAACGTTGTTTCGCATAAGATTGGCCGAGTCAAAAGTGACAAGTCTATATCCTAACTCAGAATGCAATGGGAATGGAGAGATGTGGCGAGTTGATGCTGTTTTTTCGTACGCATTTACGTTTTATTCCTCACTATCAGCGTGTCCTCTATAGTGCTAGAGCCCACTTTTATGGATTTTGGGAATAGCGGAGCAGCCACTTAATCCATTTCGTCGGCAAGAAAGCTTAGGACTGGATTAGGTATGGAGATGGTTGGAAATGAGATGCGACACACAAAAGTTCATTACACTGCACACGAAAACATTCAAACGAAAATGGGGTTATGCAATCCTGGCAAAATTCGTTTGTATTTGCACGTACACGATGTAATGCAAAACATAAGTTATGAATATGATTTGAGCTGCAAATGCTGTATAGTGGGTGAACTTTGAATGGTTAATCGGAGTATGCATACTTCCCCACTTTTTACGAAAAACAACTTAATGTAAGTGCGTGTCAAAGTGGTGCATTTTCAAAGTGTTTTTAATACAGCAAAATTACATATTTTGATTTCTTTCTTACCAATATAAAATATGAATATAGAAGTCAGTTTTCGAATTTCATAGCATTACAGGTATATTGTACAAAATAGCCTTATTATATACAGTATATATATATTTCGTAAAAATATCGATATGTAATCTTAAAATACATGTATGTCTTAGCATGTGCATGTATATAATAACACACGCGTGAAATTGAACAATTTAAAAGTTAGTTTTGATTTTCCCACTGTAATGCATTGTAGAAAAAATTCCGCAAATATTTGTCCTTACATTTTCTGTTGATTAAAAATAAAAAAACATGAAAATACTGCATTTCGAATTATAAAATGAACGATTTCGTAATATTTGTCCATTTTCTTACTAATGGAAAAAGGTAACCAATTTTAAGCAGAACGGCAAAAGAGGGTAAAGTAAGTCTACGTTGTAAAAAAACAAAGTTTCCAAGTAAGCATTATTTATCAGGAGTTGTTTTTAGGACTATAGAGCCTGCTTAGTTATAAAGCTTGCCCATTTAAATAACTAATCTGACTCACCAACATTCATCTCACGACACAACCCACAGTTTGAAAAAATCTGATATACATGTAGCCTACTACATGTATATACTTCAAGATGCCAGCGCCATCTATAAAGACCTGATAAAGATTGCGAACATTGTCGCAATTTCAAATTTCCTATTATAAAATCGCATTTTCATAACGCGATTTTAAAAATATAAAATTGTATTTTTAAGAAACTACAGTAACTAGAATTGCTCTTGAAGGTTCTCAACATTAATTTAAAAATCTGGTCGGCATACATGTTCCGCATATTTTCAATATTTCAAGAATCTCTTAGACACATTCGCAACGTCCCGTGAGTGTACTTGAAATGCCAGGTACAGTTTTCTGAATAGGCATGTAAAAAGTAGAGCACACGAAAAAGCAAAGTAAAAAAAAAAAGTTCGGCAGGTTTGACTAGTTCAGCATTTCTATGATTTCCATTTTTTTGTTCGTCAATTTTTCGAGTGTTAAAGATAAGGATGAAACAAAACAGAAAAGCTTGTTCAGATATTCACGTGTAATTTTTTACACTGAGTAATTTTTCAACATTAATCGCGGAGTACAGTAATGTAGACAAATAGCAATATTTAAAAAAAAATTGTTTTCAAAGTCTGCGTTTTCAATTTTCAAACCAGTTTCATATGCTGAATATGCATAATTATAAGTATGAAGATCGATACCAGACATATAGTAGCTCCTGCGCAAGCTGTGATGAAATAAACTACTTCCTGTTGGAAAACTATTATGCATACATATAATACGAACGTAATTATTTCCTGTTTAAACGATGTATATGTTTACGATTCGTAGTATGCTGAAAGGTATTAAAATACGAGTCATACATTCTTATCCAGAATTTTGAAGATCATTTAGTAAAGCAACAAATTTTATTTCCACATTTTTCCCAATGTTTAAAGCTTGTCAAAAACTTTAAGAATTTAACTACACACTTGCCTGAAGAATCGTGATTTTCGAGACGTATATAAACTTGCAAATAATGCATCTAACCAAAAGCTATTTTCAAGATGGCTGTCACTAAGTGTTAGCTTGAATGGCGATGTTGTAGTAAAAAATCTCATAAATAGAAATATCTTTGTAGTTCACCAATCGTTATGTACCATTTAAATATATTCCCAAAACTATATCAAAATGGCCGCCAAAAATGTTAGCTTCAAAGATCAAATAGTGGTAAAACAGTTTATAAATATACCGTTAATGCATGCATTTCAAAAATACATGTTATCAAAATTTTATGCACTATATAAATACTCTTAGATGATTAGTTTTTATCTGGATCAGGGTTTCCCAGAAATTTTATTTTCAACTTCCCTGACTTATCCTTGACTTTTCAAAGTTTCAAAAAAATTTCCCTGACCAATTTTAATGTCAAAACATTACACATTTTGCAAAATTTACTAATGACAATTTTGAAAATTAAAATAGAAAGATTTAAAAAATTACAAAAAAGTGAAAAACTTGAAAAATTTTTCAAATTTGCCATGAAAACGTGAACAATTTTGCAAATTTGCCATGAAAACGTGAACAATTTGGCAAATTTGTCTTCGGAAAAGGGAGTTTTTAAAATTTGTCCTCGGAAAACGTGGAGAATTTTGCAAATTTGCACTCGGAAAACGTGTGAAATTTTGCAAATTTGTACTTATAAAATGATCCTCGAGCTAACCATGTGAAAGTATTAATTTTGGATCGCAACAACATGTCTACATTGAATTTCCCTGACTTTTTCAAAATAAGCAATTCTCCCTGACTTTTACAGACATTTTCAAGTTCCCTGACTGTTACAGGTTTTCCAGGTCTCATGGAACCCTGTGGATTTCTAAGTTACCATTCAAACCAGACTGTTGTTTTCCATGATGCATATTCATCGTTGTGTAGTTATTTAAGTTGCAAAGATACACCACATTTCCACATTAGGTGACTCAAAACTAACTTTTATAAGAAGGATTACATGTAACACCGGTTATCTAGAAAACAATAAGTCTTATAAGCCAAGTTACCAATGCAAATGTATATGCAAATATTGAAATGCGTAAATGTTCAACTTTCCCGAACATCAGAAAAGATGCATCGAAAAGTTAACGAGTTTTCAAACAATGCATTGAACAAAATCCTTTACCGTCAGACAATTGTCAAAAACACCTTATATTGACCATCTTGCCCTAAGCCAAGTCGTGGACATCAAGAGTATATCTTACCAAGCGATCAACGGAAAGGAGTCCGGACAACGTGAAATGACCTTTGGTCAGTAACGAAGTGAGCATAATGCACTTATTCAAAAATGGCCGATTACAAGCAAGTCAAAACCGAGGTAGAAATCTCGTTCGGATAGCCATAAATAAGCGTCAAGTTTGCCATGAAAACGGATTACAAGCGCCTAAGGGTGAACATCCTTTTGATGGATTCGCATTCATAAAACGGGAATCAATTAATGGGCTACGGGTGCATCCCCGCCGAGCTCGATGATGCGTGCGACGGGTCAATGTTAGACCATTGGTCATCGAGCTCTTCCCCCAATTGCCTCAATCTTTCTTTCCTTCCCGCGGATCTGGATGCAATTACTGGTTGGGAAATTCGCTTGTCTTTGGCCAACCCCTAACCTCGTATTCAAGCAGCCACTTTGGACAATGTCCAATGCGGCAGTGTCTTACAAATCAATACTAATACCATGGCGAAGCCCATTTGTGTATCAGTTCTGGATATTCTTCTCTGATGGGTACAAAATAACCGACTATATACACTGCTGAGGGATTTTCGACAGAAAAGACTAAGGCAAAACAAAAAAAAAATCATTGATAGAAATCTAATAATACGTATTTGGATCTCATTTTTTGTTCCTCATCTTCTTCTTTCGATTACCTTTCGACGACGTCGGACACCGGCATTATTACAGACTAAGATAATCACTATTTGCTATATTTTTTTTTCAATTTCCAAGTTTTGGCAGGCAAAGACGTAAAATCAATCGATGTTGAGAGAAAATGGAAGTTAAACGTTCGTTCGTCACCATTATTTCAGATCTGTTATGTTTTCCAACTGGAAATTTCCACTACATGCACGAGGGATGTTCGGAAAATTCTTCCATCATTTCTGGATATATTTCAACATTAAAAGATATATTTCAAAAATTGCAACGTGCTTAAAATTGGAAAGCAAAGATGAACTCCGAGGAGATAGTGGCTCAGCAGCGGTCTGTTTTTCGTTTTTTTTATAAACTTTTGAAGGCATTTCAGGAGCAGAAATTTATGAAATTTTAAGTTCCGATTTAATATCCAAACGTTCGGTCTACGAGTGGATTGAAAAGTTCAGAAATGTACAGACAACTGTGAAAGATGTTCAGAGAAGTGGACGGCCAGAGTCTGTAAGAAATGTTGTTTTGGAAGCTTAATTTGACTTAAACGTTAGCAAGCCAATCAGCGACAATTTATGAAAACAATGTATGTAAAAAATGTGAAACAAATAATAGAAACAACTGGCAGCAATTG
>JAQGAO010000543.1:0-32666 GCA_034697705.1 Ommatoiulus sabulosus | reverse complement strand
ATCAGAATAACCAGACGCTTCGACTGGCACCGAAATCGATCGATTCTGAGAACATGTATTTTTTGGTCAAAATTGAAAAAACACAGCCTTCTCATTTTTTCAATTTTGACCAAAAAATACGTGTTCTCAGAATCGATTGATTTCGGTGCCATTCGAAGCGTCTGATTCCAAAAAACGCATAAAAACTAAGAAAAAGTGAGTAGAACAGGTCGAAAAATGGATTTGAAATTTTCAACAGAAATCAATTTTTCGAAAACTTAACAATTTATTTTTCGACCTTTTTTACTTACATTTTTAGAAAAATTCAAGCTCGGAAAAATTCAAGCTTGGCAAAATTTAAGTTAAGAAAATTTTAGCTCAAAAAAATTTAAGCTAATGATATTTCAAGCTTAGAAAATTTAAAGCTCGGAAAATTTTAACTTAAAAAATTCAAGCTCAAAAAATTTAAGCTCAGAAAATTCAAGATCAAAAAAATTTAAGCTTGGAAAAATTCAAGTTTGCAAATATCAAGCTCGGAAATTTTAAGCTCAGGATATTTAAGTTTGGAAAATTCAAGCTTGGAAAATTCCAGCTCAAAAAATTAAAGCTCGGAAAAATTTGAGCTTAGAAATTTCAAGCTCGGAAAAATTTAATTTTGGAAAATTCAAGCTCGAAAAATTCAAGCTTAAAAAAAATCAAGCTTAAAAAATTCAAGCTCGGAAAATTTAATCTCTGAAAGAATTAAGCTCGGAAAAATTTAAGCTCAGAAAAATTAAGCTTAAATAATTCTAGCTTGGATAATTTAAGATGGAAAAATTAAAGCTCGGAAAAATTCAAGCTCAAAAAAATAAAGCTTAAAAAATTTAAGATCGAAAAATTAAAGCTCGGAAAAATAAAGTCTCGAAAAATTTTACATCGAAAAAATTCAAGCTCAAAAAAATTCTAGCTCGGAAAATTAAATTTTGGAAAAATTCAAGCTTAGAAAATTTAAGCTCGGAAAATTCCATCCCTAAAACAATCAAGCTCGGAAAAAATTAAACTCGAAAAAACTGAAACTCGGAAAAATTTAAGCTCGAAAAAATTAAAGCTCGGAAAAACTTGACCTCGGAAAAATTCTAACTAAGAAAAATTCTAGCTCGAAAAAAATTAAGCTCAAAAAACTTAAGCTTGGAAAAATTAAGCTCGAAAAAATTCCAGCTCAGAAAATTCAAGATTAAAAAAAATCAAGCTCAGAAAAATCAAGCGCAAAAAATTCAAGCTTGGAAAAATTCTAGCTGCGAAAATTTTTGCTCGTAAAAACTTAAGCTCGGAAAAATTCAAGCTCGGAAAAATTTTAACTTGAGAAATTTCAAGCTTAGAAAATTTAAGCTTAATAAAACTTGAGCTCGGAAAAAAAAGCTCTAAAAAAAATTGAGCTCAGAAAAATTCAAGATCGAAAAATTTAAGATCGGAAAAATTCAAGCTCGAAAAAATTCTAGCTCGATAAATTCAAGCTCATTAAAACTAAAGCTCGGAAAAATTTAATTTTAAAAAAATTCAAGTTTAAAAAAATTAAAGTTCGGAAAAACTTAACCTCAAAAAAATTTAAGCTCGAAAAAATTATAGCTCGGAAAATTAAAGCTCAGAAAAACTTCAGCTCGGAAAACTTTAAGCTCAGAAAAATTTAAGCTAAGAAAAATTTAAGCGTAACAAATTTTAGATCAAAAAAATTCAAGCTTAAAAAATCATGCTCGGAAATATTCAAGCTCGGAAAAATTTTAAAATCAAAAAAATTCAAACTTGGAAAATTCCGGCTCAAAAAATTTAAGCTCCAAAAGGCTAAAGCTCCAAAAAAAAATCTCGGAAAAAATCAAGCTCGAAAAATTTAAGTTTAAAAAATTCAAGCTTAGAAAATTTAAGATCGGAAAATTAAAGCACGGAAAAATTCAAGCTCGAAAAATTCAAGCTCGGAAAATTCAAGCTCGGAAAAACCTTTAGCTCGGAAAAATTAAAGCTCAGAAAATTTTATATCTGAAAAATTCCAGCTTAAAAATCCATTCTCCGGAAAAAATTTTACTCGAAAAAATTCTAGCTAAGGAAATTCAAGCTTGGAAAATTCAATTTAAAAAATTTAAGCTTGGAAAATTCTGGCTCGGAAAATTAAAGCTCGAAAAATTCAAGCTCAGAAAATTCAAACTCAAAGAAATTTGAGATCGGAAAATTCAAGCTCGGAAAATTGAAGCTTAGAAAATTTAAGCACGGCAAATTCAAGCTCAGGAAATTCAAGATCGTAAAAATTCAAGCTCAAAAAACTCAAGCTCGGAAAAATTCAATCTTAGAAAATTAAAGCTTGATAAAATTTAGGCTCGGAAAACTAAAGCTCGGAAAGTTCAAGCTCGGTAAAGTTAAGCTCAAAAAATTCAAGCCCGAAAAAAATTTAAGCTCGGAAAAACACTAGCTCCTAAAAATTTAAGCTCGGAAAATTTAAGATCGGAAAATTTGAGATCGGAAAAATTCAAGCTCGGAACAATTTTAACTCACAAAAATTTAAGCTTAAAAAATTCAAGCTCGGAAAATTTCAAGCTTGGAAAATTCAAGATCGGAAAAATTCAAGCTCGAAAAAATTCTAGCTCGTAAAAATTCTAGCTCTAAAAATTCAAGCTCGGAAAAACCTCTAGCTCGGAAAAATTTAAGCTCAGAAAATTTTAGATCTGAAAAATTCCAGCTCAAAAATTCATGCTCCGAAAATTCAAGCTCGGAAAATTCAAGCTCAAAAAAATTCAAGCTCAGAGAAATTAAGCTCGGAAAAATTTAAGCTCGGAAAATTCCAGCTTGGTAAAATTCAAGCTCAGAAAATTCAGGCTCGGAAAATTCAAGCTCAAAAAATTTAGGCTCGAAAAAATTCAAGCTCAGAAAATTCAAGCTTGGAAAATTTAAGCTCGGAAAAAAATTTTTTTTGGTCTAAATTGAAAAAATAAGAAGGCTATACCCAGAAGTGTTTTTTCAATTTTGACCAAAAAAAACATGTTCTTAGAAACGATCGATTTTAGTGTCAATCGAAGTGCCTCGTTGTAAAGATTCCAAAAAACACATAAAAACTAGGAAAAGGTCAAGCAAAATTTTTTCGACCTTATCTATTCACTTTTTCCAGTTTTATGTGTTTTTTGGATCAGAATAAGGAGATGCTTTGAATGACACCAAAATCTATCAATTTTGAAAACATGTTTTTTCAATCAAAATTGAAGAAATGAGACCAAAAACACCTGTTATTAAAATCAATCGATTTTAGTGTCATTTGAAGCGTCTTGTTATTCTAATCTAAAAAAACGCATAAAAACTGGGAAAAAGTGAGTAGAAAAGGTGAAAAAATGGATTTGAAATTTTCACAAAAAATGAATTTTTCGAAAACTTAAAAATCCATTTTTCGACCTTATCCACTCACTTTTTTGGGCGTTTGATACGTTTTTTGGAATCAGATTAACTGAACGATTCGAATGACACCAAAATCGAACGATTCTGAGAACATGTTTTTTGGTCAAAATTAAAAAAAAAACACTAAGGGTATAGCCTTCTCATTTTCTCAATTTTGGCCAAAAAAAACATGTTCTCAGAATCGATTGTTTTTGGTGTCATTGGAAGCGTCTTGTTATTCTGATTTCAAAAAACGCATAAAAACTGGGATAAAGCGAGTAGAAAAAGTCGAAAAATCGAGAGGGAAGTCGAATTGGAAGAGCAATCTCATATATGAAGAATGCTACTTGAAGTCGGTCAAAGTACAAGCACTGTTCGATGGAGGAGCAAATATCTCAGTCGGTGGAGATGCTTTATTTGAAAAAATTCGCAATTTAGGCATAGCCTTGACCAAGAAATTTTCGGTCATACAACTTGCCAACCCCAAACCCACTATTGTGAGGACATTCCATGCCACTTTGGAAATACAGATACGCGGAAGATTTTTCGTCCTACCATTTTTGTTCATCCTAGAATTCAAAACCAAACATTTGATCTTGGGGCGGATTTTTTGAGATTGGCAAACGTGTGCGTTTATTATGGCAAACACACTTGGTCCTTCGTTCCTGAAGAACCTAATGATTTCGCAGAAGAGGCATTTAGTGAGGAGGAAATTTATCCAGAAAAACAGAAAGGCAACATGCTCGAATAATTGCATTAATCAATACCACGTACCCGAAATCGCATTAAGACCAGATGATGGTACCCACCTCACCAAGGAACAGCACCACTAAGCAAATCTAATGCTTTAGTGCAATGCTAAAGCGTTCTCGGAACCCCAAGGCTTAGCCAAGCTGGAAGCCCAAAGGATTCAATTGATTCCAAACGCCAAACCATCCTACACCAAGCCTTATGGACTCTCGAACAAACGTCGTTCCCAGCTGATAGAAAAATTGCAACTTATGATCGAAAAGGGATACCTGCAAAGGACGATTTCGGAATGGGCTGCTCCATCCTTTCTCGTCGCAAAGAACGACACTACCACTGACCTTAGAATAATCACGGATTTTTAGGCGTTGAATCGTTTGACAGAGCCCGATCCTTACCCACTCGCCAGGATCGACGACATCCTGGCGGAGATCAAGGGTAAACTTTATATGTCGACATTCGACTTAACGAATTGTTACTGGCAGATCCTGATTGAACGGGACTGCCAGCCATATTTTTCCACCTCAACACCTTTGGGCCATCTCTGCTACACCAGGATGTACATGGGTGTGAGGAATTCCGAGTCACACTGTCAACGCGTTGTTGACCAGATGACAGCAAAATTGGAAGATGTCCTCAATCGCATCTATCAAGATGACTTGATAACTGCTGCAGAGGTCTTCAAGAGACATTTAAAGGATCTGGAGGCCAAACTTCAACTAATAATTGAGCACAACTTCTCCTTCAAGAGAACAAAAAACCCTAAAGATGTCCACGAAATAAAATCTTTCGTGTCAGCTTGCCGTTGGTTCAAGAAATTTATCCCGAAATTCTCGGACATCGCTGCTCCTCTTTTTGCCTTGCTGAAAAAGGACGTCAAATTCGTATTTGACGAAGCCTGTTGCAAGGCCTTCGATGCCTTAAAATCCATGCTTTGCCAGGCACCAGTGTTGGCACAACCCAACTTTGCCAAAAGTTTTCGGTTGTACACTGATGCCAGTAATCTGGCAATGGGTGCAGCTTTGGTTCAGGGTGATGAACCACCTTTCCAAATCATTAAATATGCTTCTAAGCTATTCAATCCCACCCAACGGAATTATTCCATGCTTAAAGAGAGGCACTGGCCGTCATATGGGCAACGGAAAATTTTGTGGAAACATCAAAGGGATGCCCTTCGTCATTCACACCGACCATCTTCCACTTCGATGGTTGATAACTCTCAACAATCCGCAGGGACGACTGGCCAGATGGGCGCTAGCAGTTCAGCAGTATGTGTTCGAAGTCGAAGACATACCTGGAAAGCTGAATTCAGTCGCCGATCTATTATCTTGTCCATTCGGGAATCCAGCGGAACCGATAGTTCTGATCCACAAATTAGCCAGTTCCATCTCTATTTTCACCACAGGAGTTTATCAAAGCACAAAGAGCCGCTCCAGTATGCTCCAAGATCATCAAATGCTTGGAGGAAGATGATGAGCGCACTTCTGACAGCCTAGCCTACCTGTCACGGGGATTTTTCATCTTAGATTCCATCCTATACTGACTCTTCGTTCACATCGAATCAGATGAACCATGTCTGATAATACAGAAATCTTTGCAACACACCTTGCTGGAATTGAACCACAATTCCCCTCAAGCTGGCCACCAAGGTGTCGCAGGGATGTATGCTTGCCTCATCGAACTTTACTACTAGAACGGGATGCGTAAAGATGTGTCCCAGTACGTGGCAATATGCACAGAGTGCAATAAATTCAAACCAGTCGCGTTTTGACACGATCAGCATTGATCTCGTTGGGCCTCTGCCCATCACAGCACGCAAAAATACCTGTATTTTGTTGGTGGAAGATGTAACCTCAGGTTATATCGAGCTTTTTCCACTCCAGGCTTTCTTCAAAATACATCCTCTACCTTACTTGCTGTCATGGATAGATATAAAGATGCGCAAGATGTTCGTCGGGAGACAAACAAAAACGCAGCCAATACTACCAATTTCAAGGTGGGAGATCGAATTTTATTGGGTACCAATCCTATCAGCAGTGCAGAAAATGGTTTATCTGCGAAATTCGCGCCCAAGCGCGACGGGCCTTATGAAATACGACGTGTTGTCAGCCCAAACACCTACGAGATCTTCGATCCCCATTGTAACATCTCGTTAGGCAAATATAATTCCAAAGATATTTTTCCATTCAAGTCTACTACTCAGGACACCGAAAATTTTCCTACCCCAATTCTGCGTAAAAATACGAGAGGCAGTCCAAAAAAGGTCACCAGTAAAGCACCCAAAACACCTCTCAAACCAGCCAAAACTGGACCACCGTCGGTCAGGCCAACGGACTTGGTCACGGACTTGGTATTCTCCCGATCTTTCCCTTTGTTTGGTGAGATTTTGACTCTATTCCATTTCACAGGCCAAAATCTGGGGGGGTTTATGAGAATATGTTTCGTTTTATGCACCACTTAAATCAGAGAAAATGCAAATTCAGGGAACTTCTGTCCATTTTCTAGAACAATCCAAGCAGGAAACGTAGAGCAATTTAAAATAGCTTAAGAAAATCTAGAACAGTGAATTACTTACCATGTGGGTGCGAAGAGGTCCGCTCGTTCCACTTTAATCCGTTCGTTTTATGATCCTCGTAAAGTAGACTGGAAGCCGGACCTCATCCTAAGCCTTTTAGTCCCATAATAAAAAAATATGGAGAAAATTTTAGGATATCACTTCGATTGGTTTCCTAGCTTTGAGAAATATCCCACCAATCAGTTTCGAAAATAAACTTAGGTTCAAATTCTTATTGGTAAATTTCTGACAAAATGTCCGTCCAAAATATCCGCACTTTCCGTTTAAAAGGGACTCAACTTGAGATCCCTTCACATTGTCCTAAACGCGCATACACAGGTCGGAACACCCTGGTATGCTTCATCATTATAGATTCATCACTGAATTTAATTTTGTAACATGCGTTTTGAAATTTTCACGTCGCGATTCTGTAATTTTAAATAACTTCCTGTCATCCTAATAAATTGTGAGTTTGCATTAATTTAGTTTGGATCGTGTTTTAATTACCCGCGCTTGAACCCTGCTGATATCTCTCCGCGAACGGATTCCACGGGGTTCCGACAACCCCATCCAGTCCCGCTTCGTGTCCGAACTCTCTGTGGCCATGCTTGAGGCTTGCCTAAGAAGCTCCCCCTTAAATCCCAATTGCGGGCTTCCCGCAATACCTCGTTCGCAATACCTCCTTCAAGGAGACCCCACCTCAGTGCGCACATTAAAGTAGCGCTTAAGGAACGTCTCCGGTCGTGCCTGGGACATCGATAGAGTGTCCAAAGACACGCAACTCCCGCACGTTGTTTGGAAAAATGACCGTTTTTTTTTATAAAATAGCGTTTATTCGTAAAATGGCGGTTCTTTAGTAATATGGCGTTTTTTGTACATCGGTGGGTTCTTTTTGTTTAAATTGCGTTTTTTTGCTAAAAAAACGTATTTTAGAAAAATGGTTTTTTTTGTTGGTAATATGACGTTTTTTGGTAAAATGGTTTTTTTATATAATGAGTTTTTGGTAAAATAGCGTAATTTTTTTTAAATGGCGTTCTTTTGTTGAAATAGTTTTTTTGGTAAAATAATATTTTTTTTCTAAAATGACGTCTTTTGGTAAAATGGCGTTTTTTGGAAAACTGTTTTTTTTTTTGATGAAATGGTGTTTTTTTTTGGTAAAATGGCGGTTTTTAGTAAATGTGCGTACTTTTAGTAAAATTTCGTTTTTTTGTAAATTGGCGTACATTTGGAAAAATGTTTTTTTTTGTGGTAAAATGACGTTTTTTGGTAAAATGGTGCTTTTTTTGGTAAAATGGTTTTTTTTTAGTAAAATGGCGTACTTTTGGTAAAATGACGTTTTTTGGTTAAGTAGTGTTTTTTGGTAAAATAAGGTTTTTTTTGGAAAAAGGGCGTTTTTTGGTAAAATCCTTTTTTTTGCTATAATGACGTTTGTTTGTAAAATGGCGGTTTTTTTTTGTTAAATGGGTTTTTTGGTATAATAGCAGTTTCTTTGGTGAAATGGCGTTTTTTTTGGGTAAAATGACGCTTTTTGGTAAAATGGCGGTTTTTTTATAGCAAAATTGCGTACTTTTGGTAAAATGACGTTTTTTGGGTAAAACAGTTGTTTTCTTTGGAAAAAATGCCTTTCCCCCAAAAAAAAAACCACCCGAGCTGAGCCGAAATACTAACGCAAATTCAGGTTTATATCTGGAGAAACGAGAATGGACCTACGACTCGTCGCAAAAACGATGGATTTGGACGAAATTATAATTTCGGCCAATTCAGTCTATTTTGTGACGATTCATACATTACGATAATTTTTTAATAATCTTTTCTGGTGCGAAAATAAATTGACTAACCGACAGAACGTGTACATTTTTTTTAGGAGAAAATTTCATTTTTTAGTGGGGTGGTTGAAATTTCGTTTTTTTTTTCTAAATTTTGGTAATTATTTTGTAATAAATTTCGATTTTTTTTAAGGATGGGGGAGGTGAATTTAAATTTTTTTGTTTAAAATTTTCGATTTGTTGTGGGGAAATTTTCGATTTTTTGGAGGGATTTGAATTTTAAAATTTCCAATCTATTTTTCCACCGTTTCCACTCGTTTTTCTCCAGTTTTGTTGCGTTTTTTGGAATCACCGTGGCGAGACGCTTCAAATAACACCAAAATAAGGTGTCATAATCAATGGTGGGAATAATCAATTTTTGTTGGTGGTAAAAACGATTTTTTATTACGGAAAATTGTTTTCTTTTTGGTGGAGAATAACGATTTTTTTTGGTTGGGGAAAATTGATTTTTTTTTTTAGGGTAAACCAAATTTTTTGGTTCAAAAAATCGATTTTAAGGTAACTTAGAAAAATTTTTAGGGAAAAACATTTTTACTGAGGGAAATTTTATATTTTTTGTGGAAAATTTCATTAATTTTCATTAATTTAATTTTGAGAGAGAATTTTTTTTTTTTTGGTGAAAATTTTATTGGGGGGAGGGGGGGCGAATTTACGGATTTTTAGGGAGAAATGTTATTTTTTTTGGGAAGATTTGTTTTTTATGGGGAAATTTTATCTTTTTTGGCAGGAAAATTTCATACCGATTTTGCGTTCTGAAAAATTTCATTCTTTCTTCAAAAAATTTTTTTTCCATAATTTTATATCTAATTTTTTACCACTTTCACACGTTTTTCACACTAAAATTCCTGTTTCAGAGAAGGAAAATTTCCCGAAACTTTTTTGCTTTGAAAATTTCATTTATTTTGGAATCAACGGGGCAGGACTATTCGAATGACGCCAAAATCGCGTTAATCTGAGAACAATAAAAAAAAGCCTGGTTTCCCCATAAATCATTTTGTACCCAACTTTTCCAGTTTTAAAAACTAATTTCCATGTCCTCCCCAATGACCGAAATTCAAAAATATGACATCACGAAATAATGGATTTTCAAGGATGATTAATTAATGCTCATCTGCTAAGAACAAAATGTAATGATGCAATTCTTTAAGAGCGAAATGAAAATCGATAGCAATAATATATTTTGCAGATAAATTAGAAGATAGCAGTTTTTAGACTTACCTCTAATTTGGGTTGAGAAATCGACTTCTTAGCATAATGGCGTGTTTTTGAGCTTAGTTTATTGACTCAGTAAAAATCTGAGAAGCTCCCAGAATTGTAGCAGAAATGAATCAAACTGAAATAATATTTTAGTATTGTGTACCTCACCATAATTTAACAAACTAATAATGTACACAGCGTTCCCCCAGAAAGACTTTTTAACTTCGATGACTTTCTAGTTTTAAAACAAATTTTCCTAATCACCCTGACCACTAAAAATGCAAACATATGACATATGCCAATGTAAAGAATGCTTTATTTATTGCTTAGTATAGATAAACAGGTGATGAACAAAAAATTTCACACAGAGGTAACAAATTTAGATTAGTGTATCCATAGAAATGATAGCTTCTATTGCAAGCTTAACTTACTTTCATGACTTGAATTCACCCGACTTTTCAAAAGATATCACCTTTCCCTAAGTATTCCATGTCTTTTAAATTCCCATGACAATTTCAGGTTTTTTCCAGGTCTGGAGGAACCCTGGTACAATTCAGCCTCTAAACAATAAGAACAGACAGGAGAACATATCGCTATGGCGAATGTTGTGAATTTAATTCAAACATTAACAATCAGTTGGAAAAAAGATGGATGTTTATGTACAAATTCAGATGTTTTTCAAATAAAAATGGCAGTTATGAATTTTGGATTTAAATATTTGCTGGAAGTAGGATGTAACCATTCATAGAAACTAAATCCAGACCAAGAATGACAAGGTACACAGTCATTTCGTCTTTCAATTACGGAAGCCATTACCAATGTTCCTACATCAAGCATTTTTTCAAGTTGGATGACAAACAGCAGGCAGTGTTAGGTCAGATAAAATCCTGCAAGGACGCACAAAAGTGCAAAGCATAGATCTACGAAACACTGATCACAAGGGGTTAGTGTAAAAATTATACACGTACAAGATTAATAATTCGCCAAAAAGTTTGCATTGGCAAAATAAATGCATCAACAAAAGTGTTCTTTGGTACGACTGAAAGTCACCAAATTAAAATAAAGAAAAATGTGCAATGTTAATTATACAGATGACGAGGTAAACCTCATTTGTACTAGCTTCATGGACAATACTTAACTTTATGGCAGTGGCCTCTTTAAAACGCATTACTGGGAAATAAACTGATCATACTGATTGAAAAACAAGAAAGGAACAATCCTTTCAAATTTCCTCGTTACTACAACGGATGAATGAATGAATAGGGCGATCAAATAATAGCACCTTATGGCTCTCCAACAATCAGTCTTGAAATACATTTTGATGCAACGTTCTAGAAAATGAAAATTTCACGCAAAGCTAGTTCAGAACTGACTGATAAACTACACCCAAACCTCAGATGGCATGGCACGGAGCCTGAAGATGCATATTCAGACAATTCTGACAACAAAAACAGATTCGAGCAAAGTTTTAGGACTGGTATTAACTGTCGCCGCATAGTAGCGCATTTAGAGCACAGATTCTATTGAGTCCTGGGATTAATAAAAAGATTGAAAAAATTTTGACAACATTTTGTCAATGCATGATGTGTACTCTGCCCTCCTTTTGACCAAATATCCCCAATAATCTTTCAAAACTGAGCCAAATCAGTGAAAAACTATAAATAAACTAAATATCTACCAATATAAAAAATCCCTAATGAGATGCATGGACTTCCAGCATGCATTATAAACTCAAGTTATTTTTAAACCATACTTTTCTTAAAAACAACAACCCTAGCGCATCATTTGTAGTATTATATTGGCTTTAGTTTCTTTCAATTCTGGGAAAAGCAAAAAATCTAATGCAACGTTTCTACCTCATGCCGTTCTCATCGAATATGTTGCCTATCATTCAGTCCTAATTCTTTGTAATTGGTAGTGCTCAGCTTGTCTGAAAATGTGTAACTATTATAGGCAATTTGAAGTACTTTTACGGAAATTTTTGATTGACAAAACAATGTCTGTATACCCTAAACTTTGCCTAAAGCCTTGATTTTTTACTGGCATTTTTAGTTAGCAATGTGAATTACAAGAAAACCATGTATTAATCTGACATGCAATTGCAAAGCAGATTGCACACGGTCGTTTTTTTTGTAATTCATCTCAGATAGGATCAGTGCCTTGACATCCTTAATGTAGTCTACAACAATGTACACTAGAATTTATCCCACAGAAATTTACCATAAAAATCAGTGATTAGAATCGCTATAAAAAGCAAAATACACTCATTTTACAATGACAATTGTCCATTGTAGCATTGAACCGCTGTTACTTAAGTTATGGCTTGTTCTACTTACTAGTAGATAAAACGGCGCTTGTGTTGAACAGTTGTGTGAACAAGATTTCCGAGAAAATGTTGCACTTAGCAATTTAGAAGCCTGTGCAATTAATCGTTTCTAACGACATTATCATTTTAAATAAGGCCCCTAAATTTGTATAACAAAAAAGCATCCATGGGCAAAGGCCTGCTTCGCCCATTGCTAAGCAAAGCCCTGCAACTTATGTTAATCATGCTCAATTGTTTGGACAAGGTTGGGGAACGACTCAAACGTGTGTCGCCATGTTTCAGCCCAAACAATTTCGATTATAGTTACAATTTCCTTTCCATCTTGCACAAGTTGTTCAGATTATGTGCCATTAAACCTCACAACACACATACAAACACACATAGGTATTGATGATAAAATAAACCAATAATTAAAACAAAAATGCAATTTGGCTCGAATTTCAGATAGTGTGATTTAGAAACAACCCTCAGCTGCTTCATACACAGTTAATGGTAACAAGCGCTGCTGACAAGCAAAAAATACTCGACCTAGTAAACCATCATGAAATTACTACTCCACAATTGACCATGAAAGCGCAACTGCGGCCGCTTTTTTTTTTTTCGTAGTAAACGGTTGTGACGTTTAACAGTGATATAACGGGAAACAATTTTTTAGGCTTGGTTTTATAAATTTCAAATTCATTTAACAAAGGGCAAAAATTAATTGCTAAGAAAAACGGGCCTTTTCTTCACGAATTACCATATAAAACGGTTAAAAAATCTCTAAATAAACCATGAATTGAATATTCTTATTTTATACACTTTGCTCATGTTATTTTCTGAATTTTACCACCAGAGGTGATGAGGGTCAGCCATAGACAGAGCTTGCGGTGCTACCAGATGCCATTCTATACCGGATTTTTCCAGAAAAAAATGGAATTGTTTGTAAAACTTGCAAAACGCTCAACTATCATCACATGGCCAAAACCCATGAGTTTAATCATCTATGGTAAATTAACTATAGCAACATTGTTAAGCGACTCCCCTCGACAGCCGCCATGACACTTTCATTGTCAACTAAGGTAATGGTGAACCTTAAGCACCAAGGGGTCGATTTCATATTAATAAAGACGAGATAACACATAGAAAGAACGATGGATTTTAAGGGTTCACACCAAACCTTTCATAAATGAATGCTAGGTACAACAGCATTTTACTTATTCTAGTGATGAGTAGCCCATCAGTCGTGTAAGAGCCTTTGTATAACGGTTCTCTAGTTGTATTGGTCAGTACAGCCGATGACAGACGTAATGAAGTTTAGTGTTTGAAATTGTATTTAAAACTGGCAAATCCATCTCCAACAAGAACGACTAGACATACAATAATTTAAAACCATCCCATGAAATTCTCATCCAGTACACAATTATGTAAATGCGGAATATACCGTACCCCTGCTTCAGAAGTGACAACTCAACAATCTCCATTTTGAGATAAAGCAAGTAAATTAGTTTTAATGCACTGCAATGGATGATAAAAATAAATTGACTTGTGTCATTTAGACAAAACTATGGCAAATTAAGATGTTTCGTTTTTACTGAATATAAGGCTCATTTTGCTTGACTTAATTGTCATAAAACAGAAATTGAAGATTTTTGAGTTGCATCACTTCAGGAAAGCAATATGGTAAAACAGAAAACCTCGATATCCAGAATGGGTACTTAAATATAAAACTTGTAGTATTCCAGAAACTATTTTATTAGCAATGACGTCATCTCTCATGCACTTTAGTGTTTTGTAGTTTCCTCACCAATATTGTTTCGGAAAAAAATTATCTTTGAAAAAATGAAAATGTGTTGCTTGTAATAACATTTAATCTATTTATTTTTTAAACTATTAACAAATAGACAATTTTGTATTTTCGTGTGGTAAATAGAAGTTTTTTATTCATAAAAATAAATATAGCATATGAGCCCTGCAAACCCATTCATGGTGTAAACAGATAAACCGACCTTGAGTTTATAATATGCATGAACGTCCATAGTGGACGAGAAGGCAGATACCAAAATTGCAACGCCATTTTGAGTACCACTAATTTAGCATTAATCAATTAAAAGTTTAAATTGTCAACACGTTATTTTACTATGGTACAATTCATGTAGTTCCCACTACAATACAATTGCATAATATACACATTTCTTACAATCGGGGTCAATCGGCAGTTTCTTACTCATGAATAGCCTTGCTCTTCTAGGCAACATAAATAGTACACCTGTCAACGACTGTACAAGACTGAACACAGGCATGGCAGTGGCGTTTCTGGGACAAAAAAAAACTGTCCAGGAATGAGATGGGCAATCACCACAACAGGCATAATGCAGTGATGACATACATGGATGTGGCAGTGACAAAGCTCTCTGCGACATTGCAGAATGAAGAATTCTATTAGCGTCCTACGTGTCCAATCACCCAAGTCCATCAATGGTAAACTACTGTCCATTTGAGCAGATTGGGGGCCGCTGCACAACACGAACAATAAATATTTCATCGTAGCACGACCGAGGTACAAGAGAAACTGAAACCCCCACCCCGTTATTAATTGGATAACAGATTTGCATAGTCACCCAATGCTTAATTGTCCATAAAAGCTGGATGATGATAACAACAAGAATTCTTCCGATGTCTAGAATGATTTCCGGCACGAAAAAAATCATGTCATGTTATAGTGGTGCCCAACTGAAATGAATAATTATTTTAGGAAATGAGGCAAGAATAAAGAGCTAGCTTGAATAGCTGATCATCATTAAACCAAACGTCAACAGACGTCAAAATTTGTTTGTTGAAACCGTAGTCTTGGATTTTTATTAACAAAACTTAGCGTTAATACTTGGGAACTGGAAAATTCGTTTGTCATAAAGGAAAATTTGTATTAGTCGAATATAAGCAAAGACGGGGAATTAAAATGAGTTCGTACTATCAATAATTTGTATTAAGTGACTTTGTCTCAAGAGATTTAATTTTATTCACCTATAGACTTCAGTTCTTTAAGAGAAAACACTGACTTACCCGCATGTCTTTGGACTAGCCCTGGGGGTAGGTTCTGTTGAACGCCACACATGGGTGAATAGTCCATCTCGGTTGTTCTGCGGGAGAGCATCATTCGATGTCGATTGTGAGTGTCCATTCCACTTGAGTGGAGACTGGCTTGAGTAGGTATTGTGGGAGGGAGCTGATGCATTCGGGCAGTCTGTGCAACCGAATGATTCTGCAGAGGTAAATGCCGGCTCGCAGCTTGCACCGTGTGAACAGAGTGTGGAGATTGGTGAAGACTTGGTGGAGGAACACGAACATCCGGCAGTGTTATTAGCGGTGTTGACGTGTTTATAGTTGACGGAGGAGGTACTGAAAAATTGGGAGGTGGAATTGATAAATTAGGTAACACAGGAACAAGCTGGGGTGTAGACAGATTAGTTGGCATGGAAGTCTGTTGCGTTCTACTTGTACTGGTCACAGAGGATACAGGAAGTAGGCTTGCAGAAGCCAGGCCACTAGCAGGCTGATTAGGCAAGGCAACAGGAGCAGAGTGGCAAGATTCAGGTGGCTGGAGCGATGTTTCTGGCATCTGAACTCCATACAATGAATGAGGTGCCACCGAGGAGACGGCAGTAGAGGTCGATTCCTTTGAGTTACAACTTTGGTTCCAATCATAGTCTTTGCCTTTTGGCCGAAACTTGCTTTGGTATTTTGTAGCCCAGTTTTTTCCTTTGTGAACAAACTTCTTCTTAAAATGCCTATCATAAGGACTCCGAGAAGCCTCGCCTGCCTTACTTTCCCTACAATCGCTAATTACAGTCAGCGTCCTTCGGCGATCATTGGAGGACGGCCCAAGATTAGAGTGGATAGCTTGTGAATCCGAACTTAAACTTGACAGATTCTTTGGACTACAATTGCTGGGAGAACTTTGCACTGTTTCTGGCGAATAGGAAGTAGATAAACTGACTACTTTTGAGGCGGCTGCAATTTGGGGAAATGGTTCGGGAGAAGGAGTCCTAGGTGGTGTGTCTGGTGGCGTTCTTGGACCCTTGTAGCGCAACGGAGGTTCATCGGAAGATGACGATGACGTGCTCGTTTTTCTACTTTGTTCAGGTGTCTGCTTTGTGTGAACCACTTTGAACTTGATGGAAAGAGGATTGTCCTTTGCATGAGTACTTGTTCTATTCTTGTGTCCCACAGAATCAACAACCCATTGTCGATGCATAGCATTTTTTGGAACACGTTCGCTGTTGATACTTTTTGTTGGAATTTCTCGCTCCTCAGCACTGCGTCTTCGTATATCCTTGTGATCAATTGCTGTTTCCGAAACAGTGTCAACAACCCGATCCAGTCCATTACTCAACTTTGCTTGCCAATGCTTATTGAGTGAGGTACCAGGTCGTTTCTCGCTTCCATTTTCTATGTACATAAAAAATAATTTACTATTACATAATATTCTGAGTTCATAAAAGTCATGCTGAATTTTTAGAAAATGAAACTAAGGGTAGACAAAGTTATGAGAATGTTACAAGAGCCTTACAATTGTTTGACCAATCTCTTTAAAAACATTTACCAACGTGTTATGACATCAAATGGTTTCACAAAATTCGAAAACTTTCGAAATTTTTAAACATTTAACAAGAAAAAATATATATGAATTAAAAGTACTACTTGGCAACTTTTACATGTTCGTTTTACTGCCAAATCCAAATATATTCAACCAAAATTAAAATACAAGGTTCAGCCACTATAGACTTAATTTCACTTACCCAATTTTGCATCAGAAAACTTCTTTTCAGGGTGGGAACTTTGATCAACGTCTAAAGATTGCAAATTAGCATTTCCACACTGACTGGAGTTTGGTGGTGGGCACTGCTTTTTGCCATGGCTAGAGCTAATGCTTTCAGGCTCTGTTGGGCTCAGTTTACGCTTCATCTTCTTTTGTCTCATTTCTTCAGCTTTAAGATTCGCAGCTTTCACAGCAGAAGCCAACAGGCTTCCAAGATTTAAAATCAGTCCACCACCTGCATTTTGAACATTCTGAGAACATGCCTTTTTCATGGCATCATCGTCTCCATCAGCCTTTCTCTCCACCCTTGCAGTCACACAATGAGTCTTCTCTACTGGCAAAAAAGGGTCTTGTATTGACTCGACACTTTCAGGTTTAACCACAGCAGGTTCTAATTCGTCAGAAAGAGGGGTCAGATCTGGAGGAGATACGGGATAGTCGTCTGAAGGCGGTGTTAAGCTGTCAGCACTACTGGGCCGGCTAATAGGAGAGTATGCATTGCTCACAAGAGGGCTATGAGAGTCTCTCTCAGAGCCAGTCTGGCTATCTGCCGAAGCAATACCAGAATCCTTGCTGCTTACATTATTGCCAACCCGTCTTGAATCAATTTCCCCAAGTATGTCTGGCCCAGCACCAGATACATCTTTCAAAGGGATCCTTACTGGTAAACTCCATTCTTGCCTTTGAGCAGAACAGTTATCAGCAAGGAGCACGTCATCGTCATCATCTTCCAATTTCACTTCCCTCAAACCATCAACTTCTGGACTCCCAGATTTAGACAATCTGTCTTCCATGCGTCCATTTTCCTTTCCACGGGAAACTGACACTCGTTCCAGAACTCTTACTTCAGAATGCAAATGGCCAACACGGTCACACAACGATTTCCGACGTGAAAGCGCAGTGGAAACTTCGCGCAACAATGAGTCGCGTGCATCGGGAGAACATGACCGCAATTCTTCCGTAACCTGCAACCAATGCACAAACAAATTATTAGAAATACAATTTAGATAATTTAATTAGCCAAGCATCGGAAACTCCTTTTGTGTCAATATTTTGTAACTGTTTTGAGCTTCTATCAAAGCTCTTTAGGGGAAACTAGCTCAAACATTTTTAATTTCAAGTTTTTTGTGACTTGCAAACCTTTTCAACATTTTAAATTCAAGCAGCTTTATTCATTAGCACATAATTTGTCATCAAAATTATTCATAATCTTCTAGCAATTATGAAGCTTTCTTTGAATTTAAGAGATTTTGTTGTCAATTGCAAACAAACTTAGTGCACGCCCAAAGAAACGGAAATTGAAAATTTGCCTAGTAATTCTAATGTGTTTTAATTCCCAAAACATGCACAATACTTGTCAAAAGTAAATTTTAGTTTATTTGCCAATTTTTGAGGCAAGTAGCTGATACTCACCTGATTAGATACAAGTGATGGCTTATTACACATATTGTACTCTGCAGACAAACGACCATGTTCAACTTCAAGATTGGCCACCTGACTCTGCAAAGTATTAGCCTGCATTTGAAGGTGTTTGTGTTGCAGGACGATCTCCTTGGCCTAAAAATCAAGGGAGGGATTGGAGAAGGAAACGTTGGACATGTTAGAAACATATCCTGGAATGTTAGGAGGTTTCCCTCATCACAACATCTGCCATTCACATCTCTTCCACTCCCTAAGCTAAATGCAACTTAAATTTATAAAATGATTATCTCACTTTAAACTAGAATGCTGGTGGCCAACCTATGCAGTTCAAATGCAAAAACAAAACCAAAGGCAATTTCAAGGAATCCTGGCAAATAAACTTCACTAATTGAGTCCAACTTTTATATATTGTTTACCCTACTCTTATAATCCAAGCAAGTTCACACATTTTCACACAAAAAATACACGCCTAACGTAGAATAAAATAGGTTTCATTATCCAAATGAAAGAAGCTGAATTTCTACATGTTATTAGTGATTAAAAAGCAAAGTGTAATTTTTTTAAATTTTAACTTTGGACAGAAATCAACTAATTTGTTACTCTAGGGGTTTAAACAGAACTAAAATGTTGCCTCTTTTCCTTCCTAGACATTCAAACATACAAAGTTTGCAAAACTACCTAATACCTTTCATCGACTAAGGCCCATTTTGCAATCTCTAAATAAGAATTGGGCCTTAGAACAAATAGCATAGCATCTTTCGGAAAAACTAAGAGTGTGCATGGCATCAAAATTGGCGTAAAGATGACTCAGAATAATTAGAGTTTGATAAAGATTCAGCAGAAATTGATGAATACCGAAATATACCTATTGATTATTGATTCAGAAGGTATTTATACATACTGTAACATACCTACTGATAAATATGGTAGCCACTATGGTTTAAGTAACCAAATAAATACCATTATAATCAACATATTTGTTAGATTATTTTAGCATTTGAAATTTTATTAGTTTTATTAGAATAATTTTTTTCTCTGTTGGTACTAATGAAATTAAGGTGGAATGCCATGTGCAACCTTATCGGGCCAGAATGTGGGTGCCTTAATTGCAGCTTCAATAGGCATGTTTGAGAACCCCTATCTTAAATCATTAATCTAGAAAGAGCATGTCTGAAACACCAAAATCACAAAGATGGTACGCATACTAGGACCTCTGTTCCCATGGGGGATGGCACCAAACCTCATTGCAAATACCTGAACAAGCAATCTCATATTTAATTTTAATTGAATTTAGAACTGTTGTTCTAATAATGCACTAATATGCAATACTGGCTTCATGAAATGAATACATTTTCTTTACCCTTAGGCTGAACAAGTCACTGCCAGAGAACAAATACGTTTGTACTGGCAAATTTCAAAAGCACTTGTAAAATTAGCTTATTCTGTAAGCAATTTGCAGAATATGCAATGGCGTCAGTTTCAAATGCTTTTAAAGAGTAAACCATCTGTGCTAGTAAGAAGCAGACAGATACTGTTGTAATAACTGTCATAAATTTTCTTACCTTAGATAAAAGATCAGTTGGGGTACTGGCTTGTATTCCAAGTTCTGTCATTCTGGTTTTAAGCAAGACGACACTATCATCGATAAGCACATTAATCTGCTTTTCTATCTGGGTTGTTCTGGATTTTAGCTTACAGTTGCGATCCTTCGACATTTGAAAGAAACAATATACCAACTTTTCAGTAACAAAATCTGGCAATATTATTCAAAGTTGCCAAAATTCTTTGTAAATGCACACCTTTTCTTGGTCAAACTGTTCCTTTATTGAGGTATGGTATTGTGGTGTTCCCATGTAATGCAAATAACTTAGATACTGATTTCGAAACAATTCCATCAGAACATCTAATCTTCCAGCAAAGTTATTTTTTGGACTGCTTAATGGCTCAAGAGCAATAGCACCAAGAAGCGGACTGCTACAACGAATGCTGCTAAGCTTTTGATCAACACAACCAGGTGCTGGTGGAGGTCTTCGAAATGTGGCTAAAATACAATTTTATTCAGTTAGACATGGGCATGATAACTTAAATTGCTTTAAAATATATTAATAGTCATTACCTTCAGGAGAAGTGCTGAGAATAGTCTGTGAATGTAGAAGGTCAAGACCATTGATTCTAATGTTTTTGCTCTTTTTCTTGCGATTTCTTTTAGGCTGTTTCTTTGGTCTACCAGGTCCACGTTTCAATTCCAAGCTGGCGGCACTTAGTCTGCGTCGAGTATTGATTTTCCTTCTTCCATTTGAAATTCTCTTTTTCAATGTGTTTTCTTCTTCTCCTGATGAAGCAGCACTTTGATTAGATTTGGCCTTGCTAGAGCACCAATCTGACCAAGCTCTGCGAGTGGTGGGGCCAAAGAAACTTCCTTCTTCAGGGGTGTCATGGGTGATATTGCGATCGTCCCTGTCTTTGGAATCGTTTGAAGATGTGTCCAGAGCCAACTGCTTGGTAAGGTCTTTTTTATTTTTGGTTTTGCATGGAAGAACATCATCCTCCTTTTAAGACAAAAAAAATTAATAACCTAAAAATAACTACTGTCAATAGGCAATGCTTTAAATTCTTACTCTGACTTTTGGATTTTTTAGTCGATGAAAATACCTTTCCAACTAAGAGCAATTACAAAAACCTTCCATCACATAATTATGAAATTCACAAAAATCCATTTCAATAAAATACACTGTACCTTCGTACGATCAATAACATGTAAATAGTAGGATACCGGTTTCCCAGTCCAAGAAACAGATCCTCTAAGTGGTGTCATTTCAGAAACATGCATGATTGTCCCAATATCTGAAAAAAAAAGTTTTAATTTAATTTCAAATTTTAACACATTATTCTTCCATATTCTGAAAAGCAGAGAACAATATCAAAATACTACCACTCAGATTTCGATCTGTTATTCGGAAATTTAAAGGACAAAATGCTTTGGATGATACGATGCGAGCCCCTAGATTAAATAAATCATTTAAGCGACTGCTTATTTTGACAAACTAATAGATTAGAATATATAGAAGAAAGTTACTTACCATCTTTCAGGTCTGCAAATCGCTCTTTTAACTACAACATTAAAGGATAGAAACTGATCAGTTAAAATATTTGCACTTCTACAATGTGTCATGATAGAATAATTTGTTGAAGTCTGGCTCACCATGTGATCAACGGTTGGTCCAAATGCAAAATTATTAACGAAAACAATTCTGAAATAAAATTTTAGTGATGAAACTGAGTGGTGAAGAATAAGGATTTTTGCAAGTAAATATTCATAAATAAAGAATTTTCACTAACGTAGCGCCAACTATTTTCTCTCTGTGTAGCTCAGATAGAAAATCCCCTCTGATAATCTGTCCAAACAAGAAATAAACGTGGAAAATATAACGACAAAATTAAGATAAAAGGTGTCATCTATTGTTCCTAAACATAAAGCAGTACAGGTACTTCAGTCGGCCATCGGCCATTTTGTGGTTTTCATCCCGAAATGCTTTCATCAACTCAACAAGTGGAAATATGGTTGGTGACAAATGTTAAGAAATTACAGCTTGAAGTATTACTATATTAAGATAAAAGGTGTCATCTATTGTTCCTAAACATAAAGCAGTACAGGTACTTCAGTCGGCCATTTTGTGGTTTTCATCCCGAAATGCTTTCATCAACTCAACAAGTGGAAATATGGTGACAAATGTTAAGAATTAGTACATCTAACAGAAAACGTTTGCTAACTCAGATCTAACAAAATATTTAGCAAACACAAGCGGCTCATCCTTCTAATTATATTCACTAAAATTTGCTTCTTGACAACAATATCCCAATACTGTATCTTAAAATTTAAGAAAATAAGAAGCTTAATACATCCAAAACATTCTAAAAAAAAATGTTTTTATATTAGCCTTAATAATGCACTGTATTTCCAGAAGCGTAACAAAACAAGCACTTACTGCTCAAAGAATTGCATACATGTACTGCACATAGTTTACCATACGAATACATTGTATTTCAATCTTTAGTTTTAAAAATGATCAATATAATGTGCCCAGGCCCTGAGAACTGGAATAATTTCATTCAACAGAGCAAAATGTGTTAGCCAACTTAATCGTCCTATTTCATATACAGTAAGTATTTTCAGCAATATTTTGTCAAACTATACTTCCATCACTATGGATGATGCCCCACATCTGTCAACTCAGCAAAACCGTTCATACATTTTGTTCCATTGGTTAATAATACCACGTTTTTAAAATTAGCATATTTTTCATGATTGGTATGCAAAATGTAGCAATTTCAGTCTTATATCCGTAAGTACCATAAGAAAGGATAATATAAGAATAATTTAAAAAATTAACAATATAAACATCTAGGGTAGTTGTTATAAATTACATGTAATCATCAACATAATATTACTATTTCCAATATCAGGAATAATTAAACAAGAATTAAAATGACCTTATAAATTCATGGAATGAGAACATAAAAATGCACAAAAAGTGCATATGGCACTAATTCGATAATTCAAATTATTGAATGACATTTAAATTACTGCGAGTTTAAAACATAGCCACAACCAATTATTGTTATTCTTATGCTTAACGTTTTAGCATTTAGCCTTCCTCAGGAGCAACACTCGCGATTTTTTTAACAATATTTACTTATTCTGATGAACACATTGAGCCATGTCTATAAGAATCCATAAAGTGAAAAATCCTAAGTTACTTCCACTTGAATTAACGAAGTTCTTAGTAAGTTATTGATAAAATTACAGAAAACGTGCATAGCCATAAATGTCAAAAGAACAAGGTAAAAATTGTGAGTATTGCTCCTGAGGAAGGCATAATAGAGATGGGCGAATATTATCATTTTCTTTAATATATTGATAGAACTTAGGAAATATAAATAAAATTTGAATAGTCTTTAGATAAGTGATAATCAAGAACCAGGATATGATACTCAAATACTGTTGGATAACACACATTTCTGGCCACAGCGAACGAATTTTCCAGTTCCCAAGCTTTCATGCTACGTTTCGTTAAAAACAACTTTCGGAAAAAAAAGTCTGTAAAGAAAGGATCTTTGATAACGAAATGGTTTACATCTTGTGTACCATGGCATTTAGTTGCTGACTGTAGGGTACTGAGTTGAATCGAATTGCTTCAAGAGATTTTATTTAATTAAAAAATTGTAGTGCAAGTGCATGTTGAAATTTTATTAACATTTAATGATAATATACGTATTTTTTTTTCTTATTTCAGATAATACGAACTACAGCTTAAATGAACAAATTTCGACATCCCATGGAGTTCGTCTTAACGAGATTCCACTGTAACAAAATTGACGTTTCCCCTCTTGTATCTAGGCACCTCAATTTCTCAGACAAAATTATACTTTACTGAAATTTTACTACTGCACCACCATTTGCTGGATGACGATTGTAATTTACAGAATATCGGTCAGTTAAGGCATTCAGTGGCAGTAGTTTTATTTTGCAAGGATTTCATGTTGCAACAACATTTATCTCCATGTAGTATTATTAAAATAAATTTAAGGTTGAGGACTATCGAAGTCTCATACTTTTTATTCTAAACTCTCTAACCATTTGAAGAATGGAGCAATTTACTTAGATTGATACTTGAACAAATCAACAGACATATTACGACATATATTAAGAGTTCCGAGGAAATTTGGCTTTTCAACGTTACTAAAAATTTCAAGAAGAAGTACAGAGTCTGTCTATACATGCAGAAATCAATATTCAAACTTGCATGTTGCCTAGATATGTATTATTTTATTAGAAATTTTCAGTCTTACCTGGTATTCACCATACCTCTTCCCATACCATTTCATCCATTTTTTAAAGCTACCATCCATCTCCTGATTCAGTCACCAAAAAAAATAAAAAGATAAACCTTCAAATACATTCTCATTATAACTTCAAATCTGGTTAAGTGAATGTGCATAAAACTTGCCTCTGCGTATTTAGCTGGGACATCTGCTTTCTCTACACCTAAACATGTCCTACATCGAGTGGCAGCAGCCATTTGTAGAACAACCTGCCCAACCCCTGCAAAATTTGAATTTCTATCAGTATAAGAATGGAATTAAGACAACAGCAACACCTGCAAATTAATGCTAATAAAATTACTCACCACTCCCAAGATCTATGAAAACGTCATCTTCTGTAATATTCATTTCGCTTATCATTTGAGCTACTAGTTCATACGATGTCTCTCCATAGACCTAAATGAATATCAAATAACTTTCAATTTACAGATAAGTTTCCCAACCGACCAATTCAACAACAGTGCTATTCACCTCAGGAGAGAAGGGCTCATATTGGTTGAGTTTGTCTGGGTCAGTAACAGAGTGATTATACACTTGTTGCAAAATGTGACGTAACAGCCCAGTTGATGGTCTGGTAGCAACAGTCATGGGACGTGCAGTACCTTTCCACTGTAAATAAAATCGTTTCCCATTAACAAATTTATTATCTTTAATTGACAATGAATACTGCAAAATTTACCAATTGCTTAATACTGTCAATAGCACGATTGTATCTGTCACACAGAGATTTCATACTGATGTAGCTAAAGAGAAACAAATGCATTGTCAAAAGTTGCTGTTAAAATCATCATTAAAGTTAAATTATCAGATCACATCTTAACCTTCTTGTGTCATAATCACTGAGAACGTTATTTTCCATTGCCAATTTTAGTTCCGGAAAATCTTCGCAAACCCACCTGAACAAAGATAAAAAGATCATACACTGCGTATAAAAGAAACCTAAGTTGCCATGGTAACATTATAAGCTTCAAAATAAATTTATTAATTATGCGAAGAGAAAACCGGATACATTCATATTTCTATAGCAAGCACAATGCTACTACAGAGATTACAAAATGCAATGCTTTCCACTACAAAGTAATTGCTTCCACGAGGATTTTAATTTTTTACTAGATAAAACCAACAATAAATTCTTGTAAATAGCCTACAGATTTTAAAATTAAAATTTGGCCAGACATCTTGTAAATGATACCATTGACCCTATTCCAATCCTGGTTAACAATATAAATATGAGCATATTAATTGAAAACGGCGTCAGAAAGTAATGGATTTAGGTTGATAATGCTATTGATCGACTTCTAACGAAATGTATTATTTGACGAGCTGTTCTTATCTTGAATGGACCTTATGTAGAGTTACGCATGGGACTGCATCACGATCAAAGTGCTGCCCAGTCATAGCAGTTAACCAGGAATGGGCGCCACGATCTGTACATCAAGGGACAGAGCGCGAGAAACCCAGCAGCATGCCATTGAAGTGCTGCCCAACCATTGCAGTAACATCCAGGACAACGCTACGACGTGGACCAGAAGCCCGGCAGCCGGCCAGTCCTCATCCAAGCGAAGACCGCTCCACGCTATTTTTGTTTACGAACCATGCTGCACTTTAACCCTTTCAGAATAGTCAAAATTTTCCAACTTGACTTTTAAAAATTGAGTTTTCAATCCACTTTCATGAGAGAGAAAAATCTATTGTAGTTGGAAAGCACTTTTTTTCTTGTTGGTCAAAGGCACTACTTGTCAATGCATCCTGTACTTTCATAACAGTACACTGTTATTGCATTTAATGCAACACACATACATGTAATGTAGTAAGAATATATAAAAAGATTCACTTTCAAATGATAGCAAAAGGAGATTTGCTGTTTCAACCTTGTTGTTATTGGCTTTGAACTGGCAAATATGCATATAATGCTCAACATTCTGTGAAGTGACCGAAGTTCAAGCAAGGTAGGCTACTGGTGTTCGTAAAAACGGAAACTAGTAACTTGAGGTAAGGGTACGTTTGTATATGTGAATTGATCGTAAGCCGAGTGATCATTTTGCGAGGGTGCCTGTAACTTACAACACATTTAGCATATAACATATAATTTGCAAAATTAAGACTCCTTAAAAGTAGTAAAATAAAGTATTTATAGTTTAGCTTTTGCATTAGTTGTAATTTTATTTTTTTAATAATGTATATACTATGGAATTTTGTTAATCCACCTTGGTCTAGATCCGAGTTTACTACCCAATTTTTAATTAATTTCACCATGAAGAATAATTACCAATTTCCATTTCTTAGCCATTCCTTGTCATGTTAGACTATATCCGAAATACCTTACTAACTGAGCATTAATATACAGTCGATGTTCAATTGTGTGGTAGGTGAGGGTATTACATCAAGCAGAATCGGACTTGAAAAAGAGTCCGAATCACAATGGATCCCAACAGCGCCACTTAAATTGGATCTCCCTAAGTAATCCCTAGGTAATCCATTCCAATTCCGGATTGTTCGTGGAAAGAAATATAGTATATATCAGCATATCAAACCGAGCATTATTTGACATTATTCGTATTACTCGGAGACCATCAGTTCCTGCATCATCTTGAAAACAATGGCGTCACATTGACAAACCTTACGAAACCAACATTAAATTGGCATGTCTCGCTTTCAGAAAACGATTATGAGATACTGTAGCTAACGTCCCAACTCCCAACTAATTCAGTCGATTTTTGTTAAACCCGCAAAATCATTCATTTAGGCACACGGATAAACGTAAAACCTCTGGAGTTGGTATTTGCAAATTTTAGTTCTATCCATGTGAAAAAGGGGCTCCAGCAGCAACGCACATGGATGCTGTTGCAATCTGGATGAACACTGGTATCGATCCATTCTCCATACCCGTTTGACCCACTTTCTCCAAGCAGTTCCGAATCGGGGTCAGGCAACATGCATCTGCCATTGCGCTTGATGTCGGAACAGCATTAAAATGCCTAGGACTAGTAGCCTACGTAACAGCTTTCACTATTTTCAGCCTCTATTTAAAGTGATGTGCGCTTTCCTACACTTAACGACTAGGCATGTTCTAAAAATATTATTTCAATTTAGTAGTAATACTACTTAAAACAGCGTTAACATTTAAAAACCAACGATAGCCTCTTTACTGGAGGATCGAAGAAAAAAATATCTGGACGAAAAATGAAAACATCGCAGGAAGCAGCAAAATTGTTTCGCTTCCACCTGTTGCCAGCAACAATGAACAAAAGCTGGCCATTAGGACAAAAATAAACCTGTAGGACCAGCCTGATCCCAGTACCAAGCACCTGCTAGTCAAATTTGCATTACGTTCATTAGATCTCCGATACAGAAGTACTGCCGTTGCCAAGAAAAATACTAACATCGGTCACCAAAATCCCAGGATGAACAATGCTCCATTAAATAGAAACCGAAGGCGGAATCTTTTACCTTGTCGTAAAATGCCCATAAAACCGGACTGGCATGCACCAAAAATGGACACGTGGAACGGCCAGGGTTGGATTGCACCATAAAAATAACGTGGGGCTGTAAAGGGCGAAATTGGGGTTGTGTCCTCGAAAGACGTTGGGGAACGAAATTTTTCAATCATTCGACTGGTATAGAATCCAAATTCTGCCAATATCATTTATGTCGGTCTCAGTGTTTACCAAAAAAAACGATATTATGATCAATGGATGTGATCATGCATCCTCAACTCAGCATAAAGAAAAATTAGATTTAAATCATGCCAAATTTAAGCATCCATTATGCATAATTTAAAATTAAGTTGTTGAACCTATTCATGTGGCGATTCACAAATCGTCAATTATTTTATCAAGAGTTATTACACAATAAACCTTTTATTAAATTGGTAAAACATCGATGGACATGCATTATACAACTAATTACTATATGTAGCAGCCTGCATAATCTACGTGTATATTAACTTTAATATGTGGAGTAAATGTACAGAGGTAAGGCATTTATTTGTATTTCATAGGTTCGGCTAAAGATTTAAATATTGTGCATGAGAGAGAGAAAAGACGTAAAAAAATTAATGTAGAAAAATCGTGTCGACAAAATATGAAAAACGTATCCCATGCAGGCGCGAGTAGGCTAAAAGTGAGGAAAATGGCAAAAACCGCTGTCAGGGCAAAAAGAGGTACACTTCATATAATGAACTGTTCCGGTCTGTGCGCATGCGCAGTGAAACATACAAATTAGGATTACTTCTTTGCACTTAACGTAATTCGTGGATGTTTTTTCTAATGTTTTTATGAAGAATTAAACTTATGCGTTATCAATATCTTTGTTTAAAACGAACACCAAATACTACGAAAGTTCAATGTCAATTTAGCTAACCAAAAAATTAATGTCAATTTATTCGTAATCGTATATCCATTTTTCGATTAATGAATTTTCAACAATTACAGTACATAGAAATTGACTATATTGGATCACTCTATGGATAAATAAACATGCAACAAGACGTTTTCATAACAGTAATACATATTACACCATAACAGTACTTAATACGTACAAACGTACATGAATTACTGACGTGCTTGGTAAAATTAATTACAATCAAACAATATGTTAAACTATTCACTGTATTATCATCTAAACATTAATAATCTGCTTAATCCAACGATACATTAATTGTTGCATGTTCATTTATCCGTAGTGATCCATTATATCGAATTTTTTACGGAAAAAAAATGTAATGAAATTGTTGAAAATTCCTTAATCGAAAAATTGATATCCGACTTCATCTTCAACGAATAAATTGACATTATAATGCTGCATGCTCGATGGGCAGATTTTGGTTCACAGGACAAAAAGAGGTACGTATGAGCGACATGAATCTTGTGGTAAAATAAATTCACATTTACAGTATCTTTTGGTAAAATAACTTAAGAGTGCATACTATACATATGCACTCAGCAGTGATCAATTTTTGCTACACATTGCAACTGTCAGGACAGCTAGGGCAGAATTATGCATAATGTTTAATTTATTTGTTCTCCTGACTGTTGCAATGTGTATCCAAAATTATCCGACGCTGAGTGTGGATGTTGTACGTTTCAAAAAGTGATACCCGAGTTCATCTTCAACGAATAAATTACAGTACATGTGAAATATTAGGCAGAAAATTAGGCGCGTTTATTACAATGTAGTATTTATTTTGTGTTTTAAAAAAGATATTAATAACGCATAAGCTCATAAAAACATCCACGAAAACTTGAATTTGCAAGAAGTAATCCTATAAAGAGTACATGTATAAGGGTTTACCCTTCGTACGTATCACTGCGCATGCGCACAGACCGGAACACAAGTCGTTATATTAAGTGTACCTCTTTTGTTCTGACACCGCGTCCCAAAAAGGTCGAAAAATGCCAAATGTATTTTTTCCAAGAGAATACCCGTTCTGTGTGGGTGAAACTGAAGTACATTGTACACTGAGTTTTACAAATATTTCCTGGTTCAAATACTGTACGTTCGGGAGCTTCATGTTTTTGATCCAGCCACTGGAGAGGGGCCAATCCATGGATAATTATTTAACGAATGATGAATCAAATTCTATATAGACTAGCGACGCTAATTTCAGCAGCACTTATAGAAAATCATCCATATTTCTAATAGTCCCAATATACGAAACGTACAGTAAATGAACATTGAATTTCGCATTTACCCAGTGATATCTCAATCGTTAAGTACAAATTACATGCAAATATACAAAAATCCGAAACACTTCCAGTCCCGAGAATTTTGGATTAGGAATACTCGATCTGCATTGTGCTCATGTTGCCAATATACCCTTCCATGGAAATAAAGTAGTACACTCTACCATTTTTTAATAGGCCTGATATGCATTATCTTTGTTCGTTTAGCAAAACTTAAAAGTGGATCTTGAAGCAGCCACATAAAGTTATGATGACGAAATTAATCAAAGGTTCAAGCATCACAGAAATCTATGATGTCATTTGCCTTAAGCATTCACTCGTTATCCAAGTGCCAGTGGTATTATTCATCATATTAGAAGTATAAGGATATAGAACCCAGCCCACTGTTATATAATTTGCATCCTTGACAGTAGGAAAATCCCAATGCTTATTTAGTGTGAGAAAAAAAAATCATGAATCATTTAATTCTGAAAAACAGGCAGCTTGAATAATGAAGAAAAATGGAGTGAATCACTGGGAACCGCGTTACCAAAAACCCTACCCAACGTTGACAAAACGCCAAGCTTATCTCTAATTTAGTTTATAGCAACGAGTAATTTATAGACTAAAATGACTGCCAAACAAAGACAGAGCACACCACTAGTTCTTAATCTGCGAGGTCAGAGACCTTATAAAACAGCACCCAGGATGACATTCGGTTGGCAAAGGTTGAAGGTCAGAGTAGGCCAATAGCTGCTTTAAAAAGGGTTAAGACTGAGTAATCCGACCCCTTCCCTATTTTTATATCCGTGAAACAATTAAGCATTTTTAGAATTAATCGAATTAATGTAGTAAAACATCACAACAGGGTCTGCTACCAGAAAGTTCATGACACTGTCAAAGATGCTACTTCCGCTTTACTTACTAACCACGTCAGTGGAGTTTAATAGGTAAATGCACATGCACCTTCAAGTTTCTTTCAGCCCTTTCAAAATTAAGCATTCAAAATGAAATCACTAATTCAACATTGATTTTCAACAGCATTTTGGGTAACTTATTTATTACATATGATACATTCTATTCTTTACATTGATATCATTGTTAACGTGTAGTGGGTGATGAATTTCAAGATAACTTCTCATGGGATAATAGTAGACATCAAGCATTAGAATCAATTGGAAGGACACATGGTCATGGCCGATTTTTTGGGAACATTCTCCTGGATTTGAAAAACCAACGACAGCAGAACTTGGGTCTCCACTCCACCTGAATAACTGGCTGAGCGTTTTATCATGATGCATGTTCACGTTTGTATATTTTCAATTTAACCAGTTTATTTAGATATCCTTGATTTGAACCATACATTAACTATGTATACCAGATGTATACTTTTTGTTTGCTGATATTTATTTGTACCACCTCATTTGTGACGTCACTATTTCGATTTTGATCCTTTAAATGTAAGGTACATATTATAACCAAAACCAAGACTTTTCTTGTATAAATACAAGTGTGAAAACAGGTAGTGTCTCGATTTTTCTTCTGATGTACGTTTCCAAAGTATTTCCAGAAAACTGCAATTTATACGAATTATTTTGCTTGTTAAGTTTTAGATTGACATATCATAACTCTGCAATTAAAATCGCTCCTATTTTCATCATCATGTCCATATCATTGGAGGATCTGGACTTAATCTTATTTCCACACACGGATAACCTTTACTTTTACAGGTTGTTTTTTAAATATACTGTATAAAAGTGAAAGTAATACAGTACTCTTTACACGTCACAATACCGTCCCACGGCCAGGAGATTCCTAATAATAAATTTCTTTATGTTACCGGCAATAATTTCTTAATTACATCTACAGCTTTAACGCGAACGAAATTGTCGACGGACGTCATAACGAACTTGGGTACAACAAATGGTTATCATAGGCTACCGTTTGACCCGGATAGGATTTTTAACCTTAATTATACGGTTCGTCCGATACCCAGACAATAGGGAGCAGGATACGTGCACGTTGAATTTCACAGGTTACGTGGATTAAGAGGGGAGACAAAGCGATTTAACTAACTTAAAATTACGCGTGGTTATTATTGGGTTACATTCAAACACGATGAGCACCCCGATGCTCATCACGGAACCTCAAACAAAAGGTCTATGGCCGAGCCACGCATGGGAGCGGCCATTCCCAAAATGGCCGACCAACGACATCCATCGATTACCTATGGAACTAAAATCGCCCCCAGAGACAAAACTGAAATCAAACTCACCGAATGGTTTCCACAATTTCAATGGCCCCATCATGTTTGTCCTAATCAACACAAATAGAGGATTGAAAAAATGACCGTAGGTATTAGGAAAACGAGACAACCAGAGCAACGCTTACCGAAGAAGACAAGGGCCATTGATAAATTGCTGGTTCAGCTCCTGCAGGGCTGTGAAGTCTTAACTCGAAAGCCATCATTTTGAATTTATCTTCACACTAGCAATCACAATCCAGTTTTTCATTGACTACTCGATGCGCTGATTCCGTTTTACTTCGGTTCACGAACATATCACTTCCATAATCCCAGACAAACCCAACGACCACAAACTCTCTTCCCAGATAAATACGCTAAAAACCCACCGACGCCGCCATGTGTGCCACAAAAAATCACCTTCTCTTCGCCCCGCCTAAGTCGCCTTCGTTCGCTGGATGACACGAGCACACAAACTTATAATTGGCTCAATGATGATCACGTGAACAACATCCAAATCACGCCCACACCATGATATGATGCGTGATTTGAGTAACATCACAGCACGGTGTAAGAATATAAGGTGAGGAAACGACCAATACTAAAGCATTACAGCTCGTGAGCCGATAATGTTGCCAG
>JAQGAO010000542.1:0-32716 GCA_034697705.1 Ommatoiulus sabulosus | reverse complement strand
CCTCCCTACTCAGGTCCCTATACAATAGTACAACAAATAAACCCGGTAGCCTATATGTTGTGCGCCGAACAGTCATCTGCACCATTTGCGTCACATGTATCGAAATTAAAACCGTTTATAATGAGTGAGAATTTAGAGCCCATTTTCGAGGACAAATGTGCAAAATGCTCCACGTTTTCCGAGGACAAATGTGCAAAATTTTCCACGACTTCCGAATACAAATTTTCAAAATTTTCCGTGTTTTCCGAAAAAAAATTTCATTACAATGTCCAAAAACGTCCGTTGGCACCAAAAAAAATAAAACGAAGGAAATAAGGAAATAAATCTCAGTTCCGGAATTTTCACAACAACTTTGGTTACGTTAACTTTCCAAATTATTGTTAGCAGCACGATAATATTGTATGAAAGAAATCCATGACATATTTGGGCTTTCAAACGTTACAACGGACCAATGCACGTACATTTCCGACATAGTATAAGTGTAACTGGAAATATTGGTCGTATACAATAAAATGGTACCATGTAGACGGTTTAGTTGTTCATATTTATGTTTTTTGCTTACGTTAATTTGGGGATGCTAATTCATTGCATAACAAATTCACAGCGAATTACGTATACAATTGACTCGTCTACAAACAAAAATATGAAGAATATGATGCTAAAGTTGTAATTTCTCCTAGGACGCAACTCGGAAGCATTTACTACATCATCGTTTATAGTATAAAACTGACTTTTTGGAAATATCACCTTTTAGGGTAAAAAACTGACTTTTTGGCCTTTGAAACACCAGAGACACAAAATTTTAAGTCATAATTCGATTCAATTGAATCGTCTACAACTAAAAATATAAAGAATATGATGCTAAAGTTGTAATTTCTCCTAGGGCGCAACTCGGAAGAATGTACTACATCATCTTTTAGAGTATAAAACAGACTTTTTGGCCTTTGAACCACCAGAGACTCCAAATATTAAGTCATAATTCGATACAATTGACTCGTCTACAACTAAAAATATGAAGAATATGATGCAAAAGTTGTAATTTCTCCTAGCTAGGACGCAACTCGGAAGCATTTACTATTGTAGAGCATCACGCTGCACTTAACCTTAGGGGCCATTCAAAAAAGACGTCCTCATGTAGGGTGGGGAGGGGGGGGGGAAATTTGGACGTCCACTTGAAAAAAAAAACTGCCAAAGAAAATCAGTTCCCAAATTAAAAAGGAAATCGAGTGCAATATCGCATAGGTGGGTTATAAATTGCATACGTCAATAAACCGGGTACTCCCAGTTCTGGAAATGTCCGTAAACTTAAAAGCTCAGGGTCCATTTGCAAACTTTCAAATTTTAAAAGTACAAATTTGCAAAAATTTTATTTTTCTCGAGCATAAACTTGCAACATTTTCAACCTGTCCGAGGATATCTTTACAAATTTGTCCACGTTTTTCCGAGGACAAATTTGCAACATTTTCCAAGTTTTCCCCGAAGACAAATTTGCAACATTTTCCAAGTTTTCCCGAGGACAAATTTGCAAAATTCGTAACCTTTTCACAGTAGGCCTACAGATTTTCAAAACTTTTAAAATTTTCCGAATAGACTACAATTTATTTTAAAGTTTCGGAAGTCCGAATGGGGGGAGGAAGGGGGGGGGGAGTCCTGATTGACCAGACACAATTCGGATAGAGGGTAGGGGGAGTCCAATTTGGGGCAAATTTTGCGGACGTCCTTTTTGAATGACCCCAGTAAGTATAGGGCAGCCAGCCAAAGGTCTTGCCATGGGGGCCAGCTTCAGGATGTGGGGGCCATGAAGATCAACAATTTTATACATAAGTGCGGATCGCCTGTAAATTGTTTTTAAAGGCAAGCTATTTGTATATCTTAGAACACGCGTAAGAATAACGAAAAAAGTAATTAACTTCGTTGTTTATATACTGTATATAAAAAAACACATGAAATTGATTTTCAGTCTCAGTGAAATAAAACGGTGTCACGTTGCTTTCCTCATTTACATGCATGTACTTCAGAAATCTCTTAAGCTGGTCTAAAATTTTCCACCTACAATGTTGTAATTTAGAAATATATTCAAATTTAGTTATGAATAATTAGTGGAAGTTCTCGCGGTGGAAATAATTTATTTCAACCTTTTCCACATTGTCCAAAATATGATATGTTAAATCTAGCTGTATTAATAAACTAATATTTGAGATCAAGATATTTATACTGGTATTTAAGACGTTTATACTGGTATTGGAGACGATCATACTTGTATTTAAGATACTTATACTGGTATTTAAGATGTTTATACTGGCGTTTAAGTACTTAAGAATACTGGTTTCACAAACGTTTACGTACGTAAACGTACGGTAAAATAAGCATTGATGAAATATCAAATGAATTTAGCTTAGTGTTACACTTTCTAGGCATGCATAGAATGAATACAAGCAATTATAAACAAGTAAATAACGACCAGGTTAATTACAGTTTGTTAATATGAGAACATGCCTACTACAGGATATTGCAATGAGTATTCTGCGTTTGTGCAGTGAAAAATTGGAAAACACGTTTGGCATGGCACAGCCTCTTTCCTCGTCTTCATCCTCCAGGGCACTGCAATGGCCGAAGAAATAACGGACAATGTCATATAAGCAACATTAATGATGCTGGCTGAAGGGCAGAAATTGAAAGCCCAGGTGAGATGCGAGCAATAGCAATGGCAAAAGCCCGCAAATATACATTTCTATTCTTTACTACCCCTGCACTTAAGCGTGTAATGCCTAACGTCCATTTCTAGCAAACAGACTTCCCAACATAAGCTTTTAAGTAGTGATATACATGACCACGTAATACGGGACTTGCTCTTGGGATGACCTGGATTTCTTGAAGATGCGATGCAAGCGAGAGGAGTTTGAAAGTAAAAATAGACGGCAACAGGCGAGATAACGCACTGGCTATAAGTCATACTTAACACAACAAAATCAATGTCCAGTTAAAGAGAAAGGTGAGGAAAGTTGTTCGAAATTAGGCACAATAAAACTATTTATAATTCATGCAATAATTAGTAATTGCAGATACATTCATTTTTTGTGTGATATGTAGCTCGCCAGATATGCTCACTTGGTGAGCTTGGTATACTTGGTTATGATTTTTTGTTTAAAAAAAAAACAAACGAAAACATCATTACGCAAAAGACATTCAAGAAATTCAGCAAATATCAAGAACATTTTTTCACATGCTAAATCTGTACGTAGGAAAAAGCACAATCGAGCCAGTACTTAGGTTGCAAATATAAAAACTTCAAGCAACTTTCCATTTTTTTACTGATTTAAGATTAAAGTTCGTTTTTCTAGTTGAGTACATATAGACTAGAAATAATGATATTTACTTTAAACGCGAGAACGCACTTGTAAAACGCAGTTCTGCATATCCGCAATATTAAATTCTGCATTGCAAAGATTACAACAAGAACACTTGAAAACGAAAAATGTAATAAATGTGATCGATAGCTACACAAACGTCCCAAACGGTCAACAGACAGTATGGCGTACTGTAATGCACCAATTTTAATGCGTATGAAATATACATGTACCCTGCGTGTCAATTTCAAAAATCACTCTGAATGAATGTTATTGAAATCAATAAAGTAAAAACCGAATGAGATAGGTAAAGTTAAATTTCCAACAATTTTGGAAGACAAGAACCAGTAAACTAAAGAGGTGATATATAGAATTAGGTATCACGAACAACAAAGCTTTAAGATTTGGAAAAATTACATTACAAGTATGTTTCCATTTAGAATTCGCAGCCATTATGAGCCAGTCATACAGAATTAGAAATGGTATTCTAAGGTGCCATATGTGCGTGACAAAATGGACATCATTGTAAATTTGAAACAAAGAGTCCTTAATATTAACGTTGTTCACATTTTCTCAAAAATAGAACCCATATAGACTATTACGCGTCACAGACCTGTCGACAATACAAAATTCTACAAACCATTACCAACCAAATGATAAATTTTATGTAATTGACGAGAATGAAGATGAATTTCCATCAGCATAGAATACCAGAACCACAGAAACCACAACGTGAGAATGGGCTTAATGCGTTTCTCGGTTGCACTTAAGCCTTAACAAAATAAAGACAAATCAATTAACGCAACCTATGCATCGCTTCATTACCATCATTTCTTGGATCCAAATGTTTAACGGTCGGTTGCACGAAATTTCGGTTGGCTGATCACGGACCTTTAATTTACTGACGATCGCCGTTTTCACAAAGTGCACTGAAGCCCACGATGGCTTGACAGAGTCAATTTCCATAATGACAACTTTAATGCCTCGTTATCCTTCACTGACACATCATTGTACTACCTTACACAGTTTCTAAAATAATTTGTGCAAGTGCTGATTAATCGAAACACGATCAAACAAAATATACGATGAATGGTCAGTTACGGTCAGAAATAAGATAAGTAGCCTTTACTAAAAATGCATAATACTTTTGAACGTTTATATCCCCACCCACATATAGACAAAATCATGAAAATGATAGCACTAGCATTTTCCTTCAATGAATTAAGACTCTCTCCATTTAAATCATTGCCATCGATTCCCAAGTTAGGGTGGCTTAAGTGCGAACTTCTCCGGTTAGCTACATACGTCATCTAAGTGCGGAGCAAGGTGGAGGCTGCATTGCAAGAGATGGCTTTTCATACAAACAAATAAGCGCAGAAGCCCCCGTCACGTGACGCAATGCCTTTCAACCACACCACGAATATGATTGATGATGGCTTATATACTTTCATCCATTAATTCCAATTCTTAGCCTATATTTCACTGGGCGGCACGTGATGCGTTATCCCTCTTCACAACGAAGTTAGTCTGCCCGCGGAGCTTTTATTAGAGACCAGATAATAAATAAGCCACGCTTCCATCGACATCTATATGGGATTAGCGCAATTTTATGAACACGTATACCTGTGTAATCTCGCAGCGAGGTTATGCAACAGCAGAATAGAATTAATCAGTGATTGTAACAAAAACTACATGGAGAGCAGTAGGATTCAGCACGTCACGTGACCATGCTATAAATCAAACACGTGGTCAACGTGTTTGCCGCTATTGCATGCAACTCGGCTTAATATTGTTAAATTTAAAGAACATTAATATCTGTTATGTAAATTTATATCTATATGTTGTATACATTTATATCATTTATATCTGTAAATGTAAATTCTATGGTAGAAAAAAAAAACAAAAAAAAACAAGAATGACCATTTAAGGGCTCATTCCTGGGACAGTACGAGCTCATACATAACTGAAAAAAAAATGTATGACATATGTCCCCTAACTGCATATACTGTTGGAAGATAACTTATCTGGAATAACCCTCAAATCATTGTTTTTTCATAGAACCATGGAAATTACTATGTTATACTGTACGTATTATTTGTAAACTGTGTTAGCGGTTATTACCTGCATATACGGTATATAGATGCCCTTCTTGTGAGCTAGGATTTACGAGCTTATATTGGATCGATAAACGCAAGCTAGAAAATGGCTTATATGTTCAGACTTGTTCAAATTTTAATAAACTATGTCCACTCCAATGTTTATCTGCACGTTTGCCAACTGGTGTATATTTGCGCTCACTATCCAAACACAGTATACAATTGAATCTCGTTAAGACGAATCTTAAAGAACGTCAATATTTGTTCGTTTAAACCGCATTCCTTATTATCAGAAGTCAGATAAAACATGACTTCAACAATAAGCACTGCAGTTTCCTCGAAGTTTGCATGAAATCCTACCCCAAGCGTACGGTGGTGCAACCGAAAATGTGTAATATCCAAATTCGGAATTCGTTTTAATTAACATTGCTCGTCCATACCCTAGGACGGTGACTGGAAATGATTTCGTACTACCAGAAAATCGTATAAAACGAATTCTTCTTACTGAGGTTCCACTTTATACCTACAAGTAGTACACTCTACTTCTAGTACAAAAAGCATGTACATGGACATTTGATGACTGGCGGGAAAACAGTAAACCCTGTATAAAGTATAACTTCCGAAAAGCAAGAAGAATTGAATGTCAGTGGCAATGCAGAACTTCAATAGTTGCGCCACGAAAATGGGACAAATGAGAAACGGTTGACTCGTCAGTTGTGTTTCTATAACTCCATTCTGCCAAACCGCCTCCTAATGAGGCTGGCTTACAGAAAAGTCACCTGTTTCTGAGAAAGAAAAAAAAGTACAACAAACGCCATTTAATAAATACAAGCCCGGTATAAGTAGCTCGTTGCCAGCAGCCCAAATACAAGGGGGAAAAGGTCTAAATTGGCCCAGTTGCCTTGACAACTGCGTCAGAAAGCCTGCCGACACGCTGCGCAACGACCTAACAGAGATGCGAAACAATAACACAAGGATCGCAGCGAAGAAATGCAAATCAGATAGCGAAACGAAACGCAAAAACCCCGGGGCTCATCCCTAATGGAGGACATAGTTAATCGTAGAAATATACGAAACTAGTGCGCCTGGAAAAGGAAAAATTTGAGCAGTTTCTTATTTTGCGAGTCTACGCACGCGGTGCATCTTTGTCGGAAAATGCATGTCCTTTGAACGATTTTAAACACCATGCTGCGGATGTATTCGTGCCAAAGGCAAAATGTCACATGACCAAACATGGCATACTGTACATGACGTGTTGCCAGATGTGGTCCCATATACTGTACGTGTATTTTCATATCCTTATACATGTACAAACTGCTCGAATCTGGCATTCCGATATACTTTTGGGTCCAATAAAATGTCCTCTTAGGAAATACAAAAAGCCAAATAAAGTTTTAATACAGGTTGAGTATCCATATTCGTTTATTACTCGTAACCCATGTGGCAAAGTGCGAAATATGATATAACCAGAAATTGTGCAGCATATGGAGCCAGATAAAACATTCATCACAATGTTAACTGTCCCATACATGCTCAATTTTTGGTATATTCATAGTGTTAATTCTCTATATACAAATTGTTCCATACCATTCATGTATGATCATACATGATCATCTTTTCCACTTGGGGAAACAAGCTTAGCCAAAATAAAAATTGACCAGACACAAGTTTCAAATCGCGCTCAAATGTGTTAAAATGAGCAAAATTGCACACTTGATCCTAAATGAATGAATTTAATTTAAATCCAAATTAATGAATGAATTTAATTTAAATCCAAATTAATTAATTAATTTAATTGAAATTCACATTAATGAATGAATTACATTGAAATTCACATTAATGAACGAATTGCATTAACATTCACAATAAAGAATGAATTTAATTGAAATTCACATTAATGAATGAATTACATTGAAATTCACATTAATGAACGAATTGCATTGAAATTCACAATAAAGAATGAATTTAATTAAAATTCACATTAATGAATGAATTGCATTGAAATTCACAATAAGGAATGAATTTAATTGAAATTCACATTAAAGAATTCAGACTGAAATACCAATTAATGAATTTTAAATATAATTGAAATTCCCATTAAAGAATTCAGATTGAAATACCAATTAATGAATTTCAAATATAATTAAATAGTATGTTTAAGCTCGGGTCTCATCCCAAGCGTATTTAACGATGAAAACTGTGATAATGGACAGTGCATGTAACGAAATGTTAGGGCTGTGGACTTACCTTCTTTGTGTTCTAGCAAGATTCCTCTTGATTTTGGACTTTTGTGAGCTGGGGTTGGTTCCTCCGTCGTCCTGGTCCAAACCCAACCAGCTTCTCCTCCTCCAGGGCGATCCGTCGGCGGTCCCGCACACCTCCTCAACGCCGGCATCACTGACTGAGAGTCCTTGGGCAGCACCCCCCTCGTCTTCCAGTTGCTGACCAACGTCCTTGTCGGTGGCACTTCTGTTGGTCGCCGTTCCAGAAGTATCCAAGCTCTCTTGCGAGCAACTCACCGTCAGGTCGTTAATGAAGATTTTCACCAAACTCTGAGCAGTTCCCAGCATTCCACCACCGGGGTCCAGCGACTCGGACGAGGTTTCTCTCATGCCTTTATTGCTCTCATTCATGCTACAGGAAATTGCCAAGGACTCGAGTCCTTGGACGTCCTCGTCTTCTAGGCTGACGCCTCGACTGCCTGGAAATAGATAATGCAACCATGAATCCCTTTAACTCAACAAAACTTACACGTGGAAAACGAGTGTTTTTCTACATATCGTAGAAATGATGCGAAATTAGTCAATGAGACGCAGATTCACGTTCAAAAATCCGCGTCTGAGTAGCTTCAATATTTAGATGGTGGTTCGACGAATCAGAGCTTTTAAGCTTACATCCGACGCTACGTATCTGCCAAATTAGCATCGCACGAAGTAATTTGTTTTGATGGTACATTACTTTATACAGGAATTGGAGCAAAAAAGTTGTTTTCAGATGGTTTGCTTGCATTAGCATCTAAATGCTTTGTATTACGATTCACTTGCCAAGTACTACAAAATGGCAAAATGTCTTCAAAAATATCTAAATTTCACCATTAAAAAAAAATTCCACAACGTTCCGAAATTTTCGGTAACTTCTCAAAAGTGCTTCTTGAATCAAAGCCTTTTTAACGATTATCTTTAATATGCGTGTACTGTAAGTACAAAAGAAAAATCCTGCTGTAAAGATTTTCAAACTTGTCCAGATTTCCCTCGAGTACGTCACATTTAATAAAGCATGTTTCCCAAAAAAATATTTTGGCACGCTTCCCAGAATATTTCCGTTTTCCCTCCAAACACAAGTTACCCTCAAAAAATGCCTTTTCAAGAAGTTACAATTTAGATACTTCCCATAATATCGTTTCAAAATTCGCAGAAAGGACACGATATCCGCCTATTTCCCCAAGTCCCATCTTAACCAGCGACATCGCCTAGACATCACCAATAATTATAACCATGATTCCAATGGGAATTAAGTTTATATATACTTCCGAATTCCATAGAATTACTCGTGCATAATGCTAAGTATTGAGATCCTCATTAAAGCCCATGGGTAAAAAATACATCGAAAATCGGCCCATAATTCAAAATTGTTTAAATACGAGTAAACATTCTTACCTCCCTCGACTAGAAGGAGATAATTAATTCCTAGACCATGTCACTATAAACAAACGCCTTCCAAAGCCAATTTAAAAATTCCCACGTTTAGGGCACAACATGAGATGGAAAGAATCTTAATGCAAACAGCCAGACTCCATAGAAAGAGATTGAAGAAAAATGAGAAATGGCCACCTGTTGATTTCCATGGAGTGCATCTTATTAGATACGTTGAATAAAGCGACTGTTGTTTATTTTGAAAATGCCAAAGGTTCCCTCGTGCCGCAGCTTAAAATCATAGAAAATATGCTCTTCGAAAACATTGTAGATTGCAGTTTGCTTTAATAAATAAATGCAAATTAAAGCATACGTTGCACATGAAAGGTTCCTTCTCAATAGTTTACCATATGTTTTTTACAAAATTTAAAACAATCCATGAAAACTGAGTAAACAAGGACTTAAATTTTGAGCTTTATAATAAATTGAACGTGAATGTAACACGTAATAAGCGAGTGTCCTAGTGGTATGTTAATTTTCTATAGTTTGAGGCATAAAATGAAATCTTTTCGCAGATTTTCTTTTATGCAATTTTACATTTTTTGCATGTTCCAGCCTTAATTTTAAATTGCAAAAAACAATGTTGCGCGAATTGATCACTAGATGGTGCTTTTTGAAACTAAATTTGTAATTATAGTGGAACCTCGTTAAGAAAAACTCGCTTTATGCAAGTTTCTCGTAGCGCGAACTCATTTCCAGTCCCCGCCCTAGTGTATGGACGAAAAATGCTAATTTCTTCGTTCATGACCAATTACGAATATTACAAATTTTCGATTAAACGTAACGTTAAAACGAACGTTAGACAATATGAACAAATTTGACAGAGTGGCGAATCTGCCATTTCATACACGGGAGTTTAACTATAATTAAAAATTAACGCTGGGGAATTTAAAAATGTGAAATACACCAATTCCTAGTTATTCTTTCATTACGGAAAATGTGAATTATTAAATTCATATATGTCAATAAATTCCTTCGAAATAATTCTCATAAAGCTTTGACCACTAACTAGGCTCGCTACCGTTAATGATGAGGATGGGCAAATCAACGTTGCACAGTTGTCAGCAGTGATTGCCAACCTTTAAGGGGGTTGCACAAGTAACTATGATAATGATTGGTAACATAACCACGATTATTGAAAGTTAACGAGGCACGGTGCAGCCAGGCGTAATAAATTCGACTCATTTCACAACCACTAATTCTGTCCATGGGCGGTGAGACTGATGCAGTTAACTGAGAAGAAAGGCTCGAGCATTAGGCTTAACGTGGTTATTCAAAGCGAAAAGAGGCCTAGATGGAACAAATGAAAATACATAGAAATGCAGTACAGTACCTGTCTAAGCAATCTTTAAATCAGGAAGTACAATTTACACGGACGTTGAATAGTGAAAGCCTGGGGGTTGATCGCAAAGCGAATATAATGTAATAAACGCGTGCGTATGGAATTAAGGTAGCGATTTTATCCAAATGAAAATCTAACGAAAGCAATCTCAAACTGAATATCGTAAGTCCCAAGGTAGGATCGCGTAATACTGGGAAATGATATCTTTTCAGATATCATCGTTATTCTTTAAGTAGGGCACTGCAAACAACTGTCATCCTATTTTATAACGAATATTCCTGAAAAGGCCTAAAATAGGTGTTGGGCATGGAATCCCTCGCATGCAAGTATTAATTGATACACATTTTACGCAGCATTAATACATGTACGTAATTCTGAATGCCAAAGATGCACAGATACAATTTTAGAATAGTCCACAATTGAACATGCCAGGTAACTTCGTTTTTTAGAAAGGTGCCCTGCAACATACTTTTGAAATACAGTACATAATATAATATAATATAGTGATTTCAAGATAATGCGAGTTTGGATTTTTATGAACCATGTTGACTTCTCAATATACACACGGTATAGCATACACTAACTTCAGAATTCATCACGCGTATTCAAATTATCAAATTTTACTTTTACTCTTAATAATTCCTGATTTTCCAGAATTTGGTTCCCTTCATTAAGGTCCAGCGTGTACATAAGTCCAAACAAGTCTAAGTTCGCTCTATCGACTAAAACTGCACCTTTTATAAATATGTTACTATGAGGATGTTTTAACTTCAAGCGCCTATAAGAAACTGTTTCGAAGTATGTATTTACTGTTCCCATCATTTTAAATGGTGTGCTGATAATTAGATTAAAATCAAACATTTTGTCTCTAATGTTCAGTAATTCTTCGAATTGCATAATTAGCTATGGCGAAACCAGCCCATCGTAACTAAGGAAACCAAAGCTTAATTTTAAACAAGGAAGGCAATGCTTAATTAATTTACAGCTTTTGCATTTTTAATTGCAATATACTACTTCTGTAAAATTAAGATTTTTGAATACCATATAGAATCGAAACTCGATTTCGGAAATGCTACTCGCTTCAATTTGGAAGAATGTCCTCTGAAAATACATAGATCTCGCCGACGCAGTGCACGAGTTTAATTTCGTTTAACTTCATGAAATATGGACATCGACGAGCCTATAGGGTGCATCTGACAACGCGTTACTTACCAAACCTCGTTAGCATGTCACGAGATGCAGACCGTGTGCGGTTTGGGAATAATTTTAAATCGAGATTTACATGTACACTGTAGTAGTATCAGGAGCGTAAGAGGATTAATGACCCGTTAAAGGCAGTCAAATGTCAAAGTGTATTGGCAATTGCCACACATTTCACAAATGGAAACTGATGCACCGTGGACACGGGGGCATTTTTGGAATCAAAGTACCCTATATCACGATAGTACTCTTAAATTTCCCATGGTGGACTTAAAAGTCACTATAGTTTTAAAGTGTTAGTAACGCTTAAGTTTAATTCACTTGGACATCATTGGGGAAAAACAAATCCGGAAGGTATTCAGCTGGACAAATGCATACCTAAAAATGATCGAACATATATGTACACGTACGTATCTACCAAATACAAGTGCATGTATAAAATGCAAAATTTCATATTCCGTTATGAATATAATTTAGGTATACACTGTATGGGAAATATAATCTTATCGTTGACAAAGGCCTTGCGTCTTCAAAAATATATGGAAGTATTTACGTGTACATAAAGTTTTTCATATCCCAACGAAAACATCCCCCAAGTGGGATTGTTTTTTTTAAAAAAAATATTAATTTGTTAAAACCGGAAAACATCTTTCATTTTTGTCGTATACGTTAGTATAGTTTTTATTGGGCTTCAACCAAACCTGGAGGTTTTGGTATTGGAGGTTAGAATTAAAACTGAGTTTTAAGCTCAGGCCTCCAGCGGGTACCAAAAACCAGGATCAAGCCACTTACAAGGAACCTTATAATTTAATTAAAAATTGCATTAAGGATCGACAATATGCATTACGACTTTGAATTAAAGCAAATAAAAACGTTGAATAAATAAAGGGTAAAAAATCACTTAGCTTCAATTAGCTTAACCATACATTATTACCCCATAACGCTCGCCTTCCGGCAATGACGTCAACGGCTAAACTCTGCGGATCAGCTTGAAAAGGTTCAAGATCTGGTTGCGGCTCTTGCAATTTTAATCATGAAATCCATCGGAATGGAAAAAAAGATTGAAAATATTGGAGGTGAAATTTAAAATGCGATCATAAATATAGATGGCCGAGCAGCCAGGCCGAAAATAAATAATGCAAACGCACTTTCCAGAGTAGGAGAAGAAGCGCGGCATTGTTTGGGAGCTGACCAAAGATGGCGTCCTGTCAGAAACAAACTGGATCCATAATCGCTGGGGTAAAAAATCTATTAAAACTCTGGGCGTATTTCAATTGATCGGAAAGAGCGTTTCGTCGAAGGCACAAGTGCGTGACACCGGAACTCGAGGATATAATGATATTGGACAATGTCAACGCTGCGTGTCAAATTCGATCATTCGATAGTGCGATGATTGCGTTTTACGATCACCAAACTGAGCCAGAAGTTAAAAAAGATGCAGTTTAATACGAGGAATGGTCGAGCAACGGGGCAGTCAGTGACCATTCTCATTGAAAACGAGTGACCGTGCTCGTGCTCATTCAACGTGACAGACGCAGGTTACTAAAACACTCAACTGCAAAATTGCGCGAAAACACTTCCGCTTCCAAGCATCAATGACCAAACCCAAAATGACATAGGTATTATTTAAAAAAAAAAATACAGTGCATTGGTATTTTCATAAAAATACAGTCGAAGAACCTCGTTAAGACGAAACTCTGGAACGACAAATTTTGTTCGTTAAAACCGTAGTTTGTATTGTCAGACGTCAGACAAAACATGACTTCAAAAATAAAACTAAAGTTTCGCCGAAGTTTGAACGAAAACCTACACCACGTAAAGTGTACATAATTGTAAGGTGCTGCAACTTTTAACGTAACAATAGCGTGAACGATGGAACACGAAAATTAATTCATTTTAGCCGACAATTTGCAATATTCGAATTAGGAATTCGTCTTAAACCAAGAAATTAACATTATTCCCCCGCGAAATCAGAAATTCGCATAAGGCGAGTTCTTCATAACGAGGACCCACTGTATATCCAAATAAATTGCAACTATGTTGCCGTTGGGAAAAATGGGTATGGAAATTAATCCACATGTCACTGGAGGAAACGAGAGGAACTTCTTCTTGCTAATTAATGTTACTTGTTTCTGGAAACATTAACTTATCTAAATTACATAAATTTATGTTTCTGGAAGCATATACTTATGTAAACGCATATGTTTATGTTTCCAGAAATAAGTGGCCACAATTAGCAAGAAGTAGTTCCTCCATGGTCGACTTAGCTTAATAACTAAAACTTCAAGAAATTTAAAATCTGCATATTTAATACACGTTATTAAATCAGCAATTCCGCGAATTTAACAGAAAATCCAATGAATGAATCAAGATAAATTACTTACCAAATGCATGAGTAAGGGGTTGAAAATAGTCGTCCCAAGGATCATCCTCATTTTCTGCCAAGCTAGGGCAAGACGCACTTAGTAGTGCCAAGGCTCGTCGTCTGGCCTCCTGAAATCAAAGGAAAAGGATACACAATTAGATTTCCAAGAGAGATAAACGTATAATGGAATTGCAATTACGCTCTGGACAAAATAAGTCGCTGAATTTGAGAGAAAATTAATGAACACACTGAGCCGAATGTTTACAAAATTTACTATGAAAACGTAGCCGATTATTTAAAAAAAAAAATAAGAAACACCATGTACTTCACTATTGCAAATCTGCATATTTGTTCGATACATGCAGAGCGGTTACGGTAAGTGCATTATTGTAAATGGAATCCAGACCCCGTGGAAGGGAAACTAAACTCATAACACGATAGGGCTGCGAGTGTGCGAAATTGAATATTTTGCAAAATTAAATTTGCATAAAGGTCGTCACCGGTTCATAGCCTATACGATTATAGTGAAAAGCAGCGTGCGAGTATGCAGGTTTAATAAGCGAATGTATACAGCGAGGAAAATTTAATTTGCCGAAATTGTGGGAAACAAAGCGATTTGTAATGAAACTGAGGGGCAACTATGGCGCGCCAACAGGTCGAGCATGCAACTACCAAAATGTGTAGGCCTACAGGATCAAGAAACCGCATTGAGAAAGATGTTGTTTTTGTAATACAACCGCAAAGATCAACGAAACATATAGGAATCAGATCCGGGGAACCATTTTTGTTGCAAAACACAGTTTCAAGCCATGTTTGCGCGACCCATCCAGTGTCGGTCCACGTCAAAGGAAAGTGTTTCTGAAACATTCTCCATGGCGGTGGCGCTTCCACCAAGGAACTCAAATGGGTGCTGCCGTCCATTTTTGACTTTTGTAACTTTTTTTTTAGGTGCCTATGTATATGACTGATCACGTTTGCACTTGGTATATCCTCCAATGTGTTGCTAGTGAAAGCGTTTCGTCGATGTGGGCACGTTTCCGAAACATGTTTAAGCAGCAGACGTGCAGAAACATATTTGGAAAACATTTTCAAAAAACAATCTGAAACAATATTCGCAACGTATGTTTCGTTGGCTGTACTACGCATGACAGGACAAATTGAAAACAAATTAGTAAAAAGGTACATTACAGTTCTCACCACGATGCTACTGCTAGTTAACATTGCACAATTCTGATCTGTAGTGCTAATACGTGCTAAATAAACATTACAACTGCTTATATAACGTGCGATTGATGTCACATATCTGGAGCAAAGGGTTATATAAACAGCACATTCTCAAGTATCATCTTGATACCGTGACAGTCGCGTGTTAAGAGGGTTAAGACGAAAACCCGTCAAAATAAGCTGTTTCTGCGCAATTTGAAAGGGCAAAAAAGATAAAAATGTGCGATGAATAGAAGGTACGAATCAGATTATGGCATGACGCTCAAAAAGAAACTGCGCCATAAAAAGATGCAATGAACTGTTTTGCTTCAAATCCCTGTATTACTATAAAAGGACCCAGCTTTTCATGCTTGGATTTGCGTCGTTCGGTTACATTCAAAAAATGCTATATATATATACAGCATATTCTATTTGTATACGTATATGCAAGTGTATATACATGTATATAATATACACGAATTGATTATTTTATTTCCACATGAACCATACGTGGAGACCAAGCACAACACCTGCTAATATTTCAAAATCATTCATCCGAAAATGAGGTATTTTATCACGCGGGATTTGAAAAGATGCATTTCCTTTCATGAAAACCTCTCAAATAGAAACTAAGCCTTGTATGGGTTTCTTTTTAAAAGAAAAACACAGTCAGTTCGCTGACATTTTTCAATTGAAGATAAGGGCCGTTTGACGTTGATAAGTAACGATGATCAGTGGGCCAATCCTTGTTTTCATTTTGCATCAAACCTCGATTTCATCAATTGAGAGAGACTTCAATTACATTTCCAATATAAAGGATTTCTTTCCATTACAGAAATATCACATTAAGAGACAAAATTGAAGTGAACTTAAAAGCATCTTACAATAATAATCTTACGAGATTACGTTATCTTGCAATAATGATCCACGTACTAAGGTAGACAATTCCAAGGAAATGGATGCATTATAAATTCCACGAAGAGTGCGGAATTAGCATGCGAAACTGCACTCGATATATACTTGCAGATCAGCAGAATAGCTAAGGTACGTAGGAACAATTCCAGTTATAGCGTTACATATAGTGAACATCTAGAATACTGATAACCTATATGTGTATAATAATAAATAGGTTATGCAATTCTAGAAACCTTTTCGGCGATGATCATTGAGCAAATTAAAACAGTAAATATGGACATAATTGGATTACATTTAACACTTCATTTAGAATTGCGAACTACATTTCATTTTGAATTGTTAATATTACCATATTCGCTTATTTAAATATAACAGGAAAACGACATGATTTTGAAATAAAAAGCTGCAGGCGAAACAAACTGTTTAACTTGATGGAACATAAACATTTTCATTTTCCAGAGTTCGTATTATGATCACGACAATAAGGTCCAAAATCTCGGGCCGCGAGTCTGGATTCAATCTTTGGTAAGTTAATTCAGCAAAAAATCAATGGAATGTCTTCGAGTAATTGGTTTGAAATTAACCCCGTGAACTTGCTACAGAATTCTGCGCTTGGATCAGTCATGGCCCCAAACAGCGAGCAAAATCGTCCTCGGATTCATCAAAGGCAAAATAAATACGAGCTTACACTCAACTGACTTTAATGACAAATTTTTTTTCTGTTAAATCAACAATGGGTACGCATTTCCTGTAGAATGTAAGAGCCGAAATTGGGATGCTGGTTGGAGTTACATCGTGCAATGATAACGATGGCAATTAACTAGAAAACTACCACGCTATGAAGTTATTGGAAAGAAGTTGGCTGACTGGCATGATGTCCGTAATACAAAAGCAACGGAAGACTTCAGCGTTTTCGGAAGAAAGTTGGTTGGAAAACGTTTTATGTTAGACACAGTACAGTATTTCATCCGAGAAATAAATGGCATCAGGGAAGAAACACAAAAATCTATGAAAAGAGGAATTCATTGCCATTGCATGTATTTAAAGTTTCCGAAGGGAACTTCAAGATTTCACAAATTATACCGGTTTTAATTTTCAAAAATTCAACACAAATTTTAAACATCACTTTATTATGACCATTAGCATGCAATAGCACCGATTTCTAAACGGATTTCTTGTTTTTCCTAAGCACTGATGTTCTTGACAATTAAGCAGTAAGTTGTTTATTAACAACACGTGTTTTAAAGGAGTTTTGCAATAATTCAACAACGTTTTTCATGTTTTTAATTATGTCTAGCAGTGCTTCGATGAAAACGAACGCACTTTATATCACGTGCATGTATACTCCTTAAAGAAACAAATTCGCAAATGTATTCATGTATTAAAACCGACACGATCTTTCACGTTTTTCTATTGGAAGCATCTGCTTTATGACCATATCTGAACTCCATTTTGGTGCTAAGCTACATGTAGGTCAGATTTCATGAAGCAAATGCATAATTCCCATTTCAAAGAACAAAGTATATACGCTTAAGAAATAAAAGTGCTTAATTTGTCGCAAATACAGTGTATTCCACTTTTTTGTAAAGGTTTCCCATAACATCTGCAACAAAGGTATACTGCCACAACTCATTATACCTTTGAGGTGTCACAAGAAACCTTTAAAGCCTAGCAAAAAAAGGTCCATAACACCAACAAAAAGGTGGACTAGTAGATTTGTGGCAATCCTTGGAGTGCATTATTTCATACAGGATTACGTTTCACGTCCAATTTTATGCACGTGAAATTCAAACAATCTCGATAGAGATCCGCACATCTTTTCATTTCGAAATAAACCACCAGGTGGAGGGTCGATCGGTGGCGGAACTTCTAAATCTCAAATGCCGGGTTAGATATGCGCATGCTCTAAAATAATACGCCCGAGTAATTCTTAAATGTAAAAACAGGCGTTGTTATAAGCCTTCATAAAACAAGGGAAAAAACAAGATTTTCAATTTTTTGCGCAACGCAATCTAAAGACAGGCGTGAAACACTGCGTTCGCTGCAACTGTTGATTTCTTCATTAAAAAAAATCCGCATATTCTCCGGCAACGTGTTGCACTTCTGGTAGTCGTGTATTTCCCCGCATTAACAATGCAAATGCAACGCATTTCCAAGAGCCCTTTACACGGGTCTCGGCTCAGTAAAACATTATTACATCGTGCTGCGTGGTTATTCATCCGAACAAAAGAAATTGTGATCTGCGCTATTCCCACACAATAAATGCGAAACTTTGCAATATTCAATTAAAATGTTAAGCCAGTTGGTGCAACGTTACGGCGCCCTGCGGGGGAGGATTACGGCCAGTTTCGGTTATAATATGGTTGGAGGGCGAGCAAAAATGCAAATAGAAATTGCGTTCAATTTGGTGCGATCTCACGCATCTTCCGAGGCATTACTCCTTCGTACATTTAAGAAATGGGGCACTTGGTAAAACGCGCACTTCGTCCGAGTTATACGGCGCATAAAAACTGCTGAAATGCGACTGGAATACCCGAAGAACCTCCTTAAGTTGACACCAGGAGAAAATCGGAGATTCGGGGGCGGCAATGTTCGCGGAAAACGCGAGTTGCCCATAATTTGATGAGCGTGGCAAGTCCATAAAACACTTTTTTTTTCTGAAACTGTTTCTTAAATTTACCATGAAAACGCATCACTCTTAGGTGACCGCAGCGACCACACCCAATCAATAGCAGGCTGGTGTGCTTTTGTTGCGGATCGAGCATCACGCCCTCGCGGAAATGGACTATGTGGAAGACGTGTACATTCCTGCGGAAAATTTGCGAGTGATTAGTGCATCAGGCACTTGATTAATCCGTTCACCTCCATGGCATGTTTATACCGTACAAGTAATATACGTAAGCAACGTTAAATCATTTAACATTACTAAGGTGTTCCCGAATGCGCTGTATACATGTATAATACAGTGCATGTCAAAAAATCACTTGATTTCGGCTATTACGAATGGAGGCTCCAAGTATGGCCATGAAGTTTTCCATAGACCTACACTGTACATTACTCACATTTTAAATTCACATACGATGAAAAGCAGAATTTAAAATGTACTTATATGTATTGGAAATTTTAAATAAGTTAAAAATATACATGTTAAAGAAATCAATATGTTCCATCTTCAAGTGGTAGGAAGCAATATAATTAATCTGGCTTATTGGTTTACTGGCTAATCTGGTTTATTACTCAAATAATGTATTGTTTCCAATACGAAAGTATATAACAACAAGTCTATAGCAATTTCTCAAATTCATTGCATGAATGAAATTTCAATACATCTGTGAACAGTACTGTGCTTTGAAAGGGTAACTGATAATGTACCTACATGTACTGTATATACATTCATACCGTATATTTGTAGCATTACTGAAAAAATTTTCACCAAGATTACCTAATAAACCTCTAATAACTAGCCTAATAATTTTAAATTTATAAGTTGGAGAAAATGTGCGATGCACTACAGGGTACCATAATTTAACAAGGATATCACTATGCAGTTTCCCATTAAAGGGAAAAATGGGTACACAGTTTAACATTCTGTCAGAAAGTTTAATTAGAAAGGAAGTATAGCCTTTTTGTTCCCTTCAGAATATGGGACACAATATCTTCAAAACACTTTTCCTCCACCCTTTATTTTTACAGTGTATACCGCACAATCTGTGTACGTAATCCAAAAAATCCAGAATGTAGATATGCTGTGTAATTAACATTTTAAATTAAAAATCAAGTTTAGTACGTTTAGAACATTTGCATATTACATAAGAAAACGTTATTGCTTTCAATGTAATAAATGCACGGGAAGGCAAGTTCGCAGTGAGTGGGGTGAGAGGGGGCGACCCGGGCGAGTCTTTCGATGTAGGACTGAAACATTCCTACTTCAAATAAAGTAATTCCAAATAGTCTAGGATTAGCAAACTTGATTATGTAAAGTCGGGTACTCACTATCACCAAACCAAAACTAAAAACTCCAAACTGTTAGTGGCAACGAAAAAAATGGCGTAGCAAACTGTTTTTGCCAAACTAAAAACTAGAAAATCAAGTTTGCAAACTAAGTTTGGGGTTCCCGTCGAGTGTCGGTGAGATGAATGGGAAATAGACAAACTTTTTGGCGGTGGCGCTGCTATCAACTCTTCGTCTACACGACATCGATGATACAGCAGACGACAGCATAATATCGTGTCTATCGTGTTTCCTCTGTCGTCTGCTCATTTTTGTCAATATGGTTTATTGCAGTGTGTACGCTCATGTTTTGCAAAACTAGTTTGTATAAATTTTTTTATAGAAACTAGTTCACGTTGAAAGTTTGGGGTTTGTGGTTTTTAGTTTTGTTTTGGTGGTTAGTGTGTACCCGACTTAAGATGTAATTTCGATAGCCTCGAAGAAAGCCAGTGTTATTCTTGAACAAGAGTACAGGAAGTCACAACCGAATCTTCATATTTCAGATTCCATTTGTTTATAAATTAAGAAATTCCTCAACTGATAGATGCTTGCCTCAACTGATATACTTGTCTGAACGGTATTTGGTATGCAAATCGTTTATATATTCTATACCATACCTTCCCTAGGAAAGAAGGGAGTTATGCGAAAGTTGCACGCAATTTATTTTTACGAGAAATATTGGACATCGTAATAGTGCTTGTAAATAGGAGATTGACCCATGTGGCCATATCGTGTCGTATAAAACGTGATCTCCATATGGTAGCCATGCACGCTTTCACTAATGGGTTGTTAATATGATGCACTCATTAACTAACAAAAGCAGAAGTTAAACTCCACCCTTACGTACTGTGAATTTCAATTAAAACTTCAAAATAATTAATTTTCGGTTAGACTAAATTATCTTTTTTCTTTCGCAATTAGCGCTCAACTGGCTATAACATGACAGTGGTTTATTTTAATAAACTTTACCTGTTTAAATTTAGCCAAAGATAAGAATAATTCATGTTAAGCTGTCCAGCTAAAAAACTAGTGCAAGCCCATGTTACTTAACCAAGCATGCTTAAACAACAAACTTTCATTTTGCACCACTTACTTCACGTTTTTTCTATGGTGATTTTTACTGAAACCAATTATAATTACTCAAAGATTGAACACAATGGGCTTTTGAAAAATGCTTGGTCTACTTCGCCCAACTTCTTCAACGTATTATTCATCCAATAAAAGAAACCTGGGTGAGAACTTGACTATTTTTTATTCTCATGAACGACAATTGACAACAATTGCTCATTCTTCTACGTTTTGGGCATTTTTAAGCTGGGATTCAAAACTAATACTAAATGCCTAAGATGCAATAATAGTACGGCGGTATAATTGAGGTCAATTGATGATAAAATCTATTTTAAAGAATTATATGAAAATAAAATTTCTTTTGTAATAATGCCGCAAAAGTGGTCAAATGCTGATGGACAGCTTATACTGTATATATTATATAAAGGAAAAAAAAGTTGTTTAATAATAAAACAGCAATAAAAATTTTGTAGAGGTGATTGACTTAATTAACCTCTTTACGTATCCATAAATTCTGACTAATCCTGTTATACTGTATAACGCAATTTAATGTTCAGCGCCATGTTTACAGTAATTCCAATATGGAAGGCTTTAGATATAATACCAACTAAAATAACTTTAGTTTAGGATGCACTCACTAAAGTAAAATATGGTTTAGTTATTTGAACCAGAATTGGAACTAATTCGTGAAATATGCTGTTGATTTTTTGGAGAAATCAAGAGTTTTTTCGGCAAATAGGAAATTGGTTTACAATGGTAAGCATGTATCAACACGTGAAATAAATAATGGATTTGTAAATACATGTGCATAAGCTGGGAATTTGAGCTTGGTATATTCGCCCAAATTTATCAAGTATTGAATGCACTCGATTGTTGCCAATTCTAAAATATTTCTACATGGCACAGCTTTCATCGAATATGTCAGTAAACCAGTTGTTGCCTAATTTCGTTACGGAAAATTGGTCGGGCACGCATTTCCTGCACTTGTATTGTAGTAGATTTTTGCTGTTTTTTATAACTTTGAAGATGTTACAAACGTAGCAAAAAGCAACATTGTTCTGACCCAGTTTTGGGAGGTTGATTGTGTTCAAGTAGCAAGGTAACTGATAGCCCTCTCCCACGCTTTAATGCAACCTTTGATGCATGCTTAAGTGAATTTAATTGTTAAAAGTTAATTTTATGGAATAATTGAAGGAGTGTTGCTGTTTAAACCCTTTAAAAAAAATCTCGGGAAGTCTGAACACAAGATGCTAGAAGTTGAGATAAGGATGTAAGCTCATCTTCCGTGTGCATTTATTTACACGCAAGGCATGCTCTGCTTTCATGTCATCAACTCAATTATTTACGAATTTAATTGCCCTAGAGCTTTTTAATGCCGTGCCCAAAATGTTGGCGAAATTTATTGCGGAATGAAGATAAAGCCATAATTGAGGCAAATGCATAACGCTATTATTTTGCAAGACTTGCCTAAAATTAGTTTCCTGGACAAGTTTTGACGTGCTGTACGTTGGTTTCAACGTAAACAGAGCAAAACAACTTGCAGTATTGGCTGATATTTTGCGAAGAATGTTAAATTTATTCTTCTAGACTATTTGGCATTTTCAAATCAAACCATATCAGCTTATTTCCAACTTTGCATGGATATGTTTTAACGTTAATCACCCCGTTAAGGCTCATTAACGCGTTTACTTCCTAAAATATCTTTTAGAATCTCTTAGAAATTAAAAAAAACCTTACTCTTGATATATAAGAAATTAAATTTACAGTAAAAGTTTAAATTGTATTAATTTAATTGTGTCATTTTCCTTAATTATCAAAGATGGGGGTTTTGTTCATATTTTCTCAAAGTTGTTAGATGATTAGATCATGTTAGAAGAGATGTTAGATCTCTTCTAATCTTGCTAGATACCAGTTTTGAGTATGATGGTATGGTCTAATATTGGGCCTTGCGTCCACTTTGTCTAGACATATTCCCTAGATTTTTTCCCAACTCGCGTTCATTTTAGAAAGTGAAGCCTAATTTTCACGTTCGTGGCGTTTTTGCCAATTTGTGCAAATGGATTTTTTACTACTTTCGCTAAGTTCGAAATGGCATTCGGAGAAATGAGTTTTGTCTGAAACTTGTTTCCGAAGGGTGCGAACATACTTTATATGTAATAACTGATGCAAATTTGACGCAATTTAATGCCTTTCGAATCTTATTACCCTAATTAATTCGTGTTTAGTGGACACTCCAAATTAAAGGCACGAAACGCTGATCAACGTTTCAACTTATGTATTTATTCTTGAATTATTACCCAAAGCATTTCATGCTGGGCAAGTACGCAATTTCCAGATGCAAATTTTTGGGCGCAGCGAGATGCAATGTGGGTAATATTTGCGTGATTGTTCAAGAAACGAATCAGAGCGAAACAAATATTTGATGAAATCTTAACTGATGAGGAAGAAAACAAAGACCGTCTTGGAAAAAAAGAAACATGAAAATGTAGACGATAAAGTAGCTACTAATTAAAAATATCTGTCGGGAGATTTACAATGGCCTAGTTTGCATCCTCTAACTCAGTGCTTTGTAGTTGAAAGGAAAATGCCGTGTATCTGATTTCATTTTGACGTGAATTTAAAGTCATAAAAATAATATGAGCCTCGAGCGAAACGCGCGACTTCATTTTACATAGGACTGTTCTGAAGACGTATGTTATTCAATGCTGAAATTCCACAATTTCCAATTTCCTTGCATGATGGCGACGTGATCGATCCTGTTACAATAAATGATAACGTTTTCCAAATTAAAAGTTGGAGAAAGAATTTGGATAGAATAAAAACAGGCGTATTCGCGTACTTTTTAGATTTCCAAACTTATTGAAATGCGTTTTTATGTTAGAAAACGTTTTAACATTACCATTGCTCGAACATTAATCTGGATCAATAAAACCTTCATGAAATACAATTATTATTTTTTTTTCCAGCAAGATGACGATGATTATAATGATGTGCCCTTACCCTCCCCATCGCCTGACAAGGCCAGTAATGTCTTTTTGGTATCAAATGGTGATCAAAAGGACCCTACAGTAAAGTCGCCTTGGCAACAAACAGGTATTCCATGCATGAGTAGACGTTTAGCATGCATTTCTTTGCTAAAACTAGATGGATTTTAATGAAAAAATAACTGACGAATTTATTACATATCGAACTATACATGTATTCTAAACTGATTTTAAATCATTAGATATCCTAAGCCGTTTATTAGATATCATATTTAACCAAACGGAAAAGCAAATGAATCGAATGCCAATGTAAAATGCAAATTTCAAGAAACGTAATCTAACTGGGTTAACTGAGATATCATTTTCTTTCTGGGAGAATGGTCGTATTTGATAAGTTAATCTATTCTTGAGAGTTCAGTCAATTACCTGAATGTTTTCAGAGGAAAACCGTCATTTTTTGTAATTTAAGCAGTTCTTTTTCCACGTGAAATGCTTCCTTCCTCCATATCGCTGTAATCCATCATTGTTTCCTCTTCCTTGTGGCGCTTTCATCCCTTTTCTTGGTGGTTGGTCTCATGTTTTTTCAGTGTGTTTGGACTTAACTACTCAGTCGGCACAATTTAAACCCGAACGTCGATACAGTCTTGCCGTTTGTCAGTCTCCCCCCAGACCCAAACTCCCCGAAGAGGTAGGGCCTTGAACACCTAAAGGAACAAGGAAAATGGTTAAAGGTGATCAATAAATATGGTGAAGAGGAACTTATGAAAGATCAATCTCACAAATGTCACCGAATTTGCGATTGATGCAGTTTTAACCTAAAAATGAATTCAGGAAAATCCTAGTTCGCATCTTTCCACATAAAGGTCACACTGCATGACCCAGCTCAGCAAATTAGAAATTCATATTTAGCAAGTCTGCGAATGTAGTTTCTTAGAAATAATTCATAAAGTGGTTTAAACGACCTCACCCTTTCATTCCTTCTGAAAATAAAACGTTTGGCCATGGGGTACCTGTTTTAAAAAACGTGTTTGTAGGCATATTTTTGTAATTACTTGTAATTCGTAAGTTAAACGCGACTGAGTGGAGAAACGATTGTACCAATAGCTTGCCCACAATTTGTTGTAATTGACTGTTTGAAACAACCTGAAACTCATATGCCATAGATGAAAGACTTCATGACATCAAAGAAAAAAGCAATTTTCAGACACGTCTTGCAGTTCACATTTCAAGAACGAATTTTTAACTATTTTTGACAATCTTCGAATACCTTTAATATTCTGCAAAAATGCATTACGCTTGTAGCAATTCGATAAAACACATAAAAACGCTTCTTCGCTTATTATCTTTCTGTGTCTGCTGCTTGTCCTCTTCTTGAACAGGCTACTAACCAAAGTATTGATCGTCTTTTAGTCATTTTCTTTGATATTTCATGTTGGATATTTTTTTTTCCGGTTTTGTTTCAGTTGCGTTGGATTTGGCCAAACATAGCGAAGTTTTAAAGCCCGAAAGGCGTCATAGTATCACGTTATGTGAAACCCTGGTTGTGGGAGACAATGAGGGGTGCCCTGTTAGGACCAATGAGAACTTGGTCCAACATCTGTCATTGCCTCCCAAAATCTCCCGAGCACGAGCACCCACACTGTTACGCTCTGTAAGTAGACAGCACTCGTTACGGTCGAGAGTACATTGCATGTCACAGGAGGAGTTGAAGCATGTAAGAAATACAAAAGAAATTTATTAGACATTATTTACGTGCAGTTTTTTAATATGTCTGTGTTCGTTGTCCAAAACTTCCATAGTCAAATTCCTTAACATTTCCTGCACTTTTGAAGTTAGAGCTTTGCGTAGAGCATCATTCCTGTGAGATGTACTAGATTAAGTAGTTTGTTTTTTTACTTGTTGTTTATTATTTTTCTTGTGTGGCTTGTCACGTGTTAAATCAACATCATATTTACAGAAATTTCGTTTTCGAATTGTAATGCATGTCATAATAGAACATTGTAGGTATTAAAATTCCAGAAATATGTATTGAAATCACATTTTCTAAAAAATAAGTTTCAAAGTTTAATTTACTTTGTTCTTCTTAAAACGAACGTCTCGTCTCAATGACTTGAGTTTTAATAGAAATTTTCATCAATTGGAAGTTGGAGAAACATATTGATCAGCTTTTAAAAATAAAGATCTGCTTTAAAATGAGAAAATACATCTTCAAAACGGTCGATTTGTCACACAGACAAGGAGCATTTATCGCAATATGGTCGTAGCGAAATTAGCATAATTTTTTTTTTAAATTATAATTTCAGTACTTGCCAATTAACATTTTAACGTTGTTGATTTACCACGTGACAGAATTGTGTTTTCCATTGATTTGCAGGTTGATCAAGTCTTAATTACGATTATTTGGTAATTAAAACTAAGTTAAATTCGACAGCTTTATATGGTCGCCTAATACGATTAAGGAAAGCTTGAACAACCTGCAAACTTTATTCACATTTGTTTATCTTACATTTATTCCCATCATTTATAAACTTGCATTTTAATTTTTAGCCGTTTCGCTTTAACTATCTAGATTCCATGCATGTTTTGCACACTTAATGTGGATTAATCAAAATTAAATGTAGTCTAGAATTTAGATTTGCAATAATGCACTTTTCATCAAAATGTTTTTTTGTTGGGCATGCCTATCATCCAATCGTAAATGTACTCATTCTTGCACCATAAAAAAATCCTATAATGCAATAGTCGTTAAAGTTAAAAAAATAATTCCCATCCTTAATTGCTTAATCCAGGAATGAAAACGATTGAAGTAAAGCAATTTCTGGAACATGGAAGCGTTTTATAAATATCTCATTCGTGTTTGACGTTCTGATTTAGAACATGTAACGTGGAATATGTATTTCAGAGCACGTTAGTGACTAAAAGTCGATGCACCAAAATTCTGGATTGTGTAACTCTGGCCTAATGCTATTGATCACTGTAATGCTTTCTGGTCTCAGTGGTCTGACAGCCGAAATTGAACTTTGCCATTTCGTTCCTTAGAAAAGGCCGTAGGGATTATTGGAGTTTTCTGATAAACTCACTGTATAGAAATGAACCGCTTTACTCCAGAAATTGCATTACTAAAATGGAACTGGATTTTTAATGTTGGCTAATTCCATCGATTTTTGCAATTCTCATGAAAGTACAATACTGCAAAACACACATTAAATTGAGTTTTTTTGAATATTCGCATACCAGATTCAGTGGAAAAACTCAGTAGAATGCCTCTCGTTGTCATTGGAAGAAGTGGTTCACATTCGAAGCGTGCTAACGAAGGCCGAATTAGAAAGCATGGTTGCGGACACGCCGCAGTATAATGAAATTGCAAAGGGAAAGGTAGAAGCGCGATTCCAGATTTTGGAAGTATTTTCTTGTAGAAAAAAAACCTGATTTAATAGCTTTTACACTTTTTTTGTAGCTCTGCTTTTTATGCAAGAAAACAAAATTCGGTTTCTTTGGACCTTGGGGCCAGAAGTGTAAATTGTGTAAGAGGATGGTTTGTGAGAAATGTTGCTCCAAGGTATTTATGTTTTCAAAAAAATCTACAATGACCACTGACTGAAGAAGCCTTTTTTTTATTTTTCCAATATTTCTGATCGATTTTTCAGATGCGCATTCCGACTGAGCATTTTGCCAGTATACCAGTGTACACCCTTAGTCCAAGTCCTTCATCTTCAAGCGACGATGAAAGCACGCCTCGATCTTCGTGGAGGATTTCGGATATGCCTGCGCTGTTGATGAACAGGTTATTACTAGATTGCCATCTCATGTATACAGTACAATGAATTTTTATCGCAGAAGTATTAGATTTCGAACAGAAGCTTTATTCAGATTTATGTATGACATTTCCTGATGATTTAATCTTTCTTTTCTTATGAACTTCAGTGCTGGGTCTGCTCCATCATCTCCGACGACGCCACCGAAGGTCAGCCACATAACCTTTACTGATAGGCTTTCGGCAGCGCCACCATCTCTTCCAACAATACTGAGCTCTCCTGATGCTCCTCCTGCTTCCATGTCACCTGACAACGACCTCACTCTGCAAATGGCAAGCGAGGAAAAGGCATCAGCCCCATGCACGGCCAGCACGCCTTACTTGCCGGCGGGGCAGCGGCGCGCTCTGTTGTCGCGATCACGGACTTTCCAGCGTGCTGATCACAGCGAGCGACAAGAGAAGTTGTGCGGTGCTCTGATGAGCGTGTGCAAGGAATGCAAAGCCATGGTTTGCCACATCATTGTGGCCAGCCACAACTCTCTGACCCTGCAGCATAGGTCCCACAAAGTCTCGGCCACTTTTCCGAGACGAGTCAAGGCTTCCCGAGATTCGAAACCATCCAGAGACTTGAATCTGAATCTCTCCCCAGTGTATTGATTACAAAGCGTTGCTAAATTAACTCGAAAACCAGCACTTTTAACCTCTTTATCAGAACTACTTTTACCATTAGTTTTACACCATACTAACTAAGGAGTTGAAATGGCAAATTTGAACCCAAAAATACTTACGGGCGCTTTCCCCTTTCTTGTCTGCCTCAGTTTATTTCTCAGGGATGCTAAAGTCAATATCTGCAATTTTAAATTTGTGAACGACAAATGTGAGAGAACTTAAAATATGGATTTTAATCCAAATTCAAACCATTCATATTTAGGCGGTGGAAAAAATGACAGTTAACTTATTTTTACTTACTCTGCATCTTTAAATTGTATCAGACTTGAAGTAATGAAAATCTCCTTAAACTTATATGAAAGTAAAGTTTATTCAATCATGAATTCCATCTCTTCTTTGTTGCAGTAGTCAATGAATAATTCTACTTTGGATGAAGAGTTTTAGAAAAATTTATGAATTACTTAATTGTCTCACATTTGTCTGAAGATGTTGTAGTTTTACTTTACCATCCTATTAGGTGTATCACGTGACTTACTCTTTGTTCGTATGTTGTTTGAACGTGATCAACAATATTTTAAGTCATGTACAAACACTGATTTTTGGCAAGCCTTGCAGTACGTGCTCCAGATTTCAATATTCAAAATGTGTTTGTAATTTTAAAAATATGTAGTTTTCTACAATTTCGATAATTTATTTCATATCAAAACACTTTTCAAGCCTTATTGCAGTGTGGAATTTGATTTATGTTTTGGATAGCATTGAAATCCCCAAGAAGAAATAATAGGAGGTTACCCCGTTAATCGGTATATTTAAAATGTTAATAAAACAGGTTTAATCATCGATGGTTCTTCTGACCATTAATTACAGCTCTTGGCAAATGAACGTTTTTCTTGTAAACAACTAAAGCTTAAATTGAAAATTCATTTTTATTGCATAAAAATTATAGCTTACACTGATACAAAGTATATAACTACTAAGCATGCTTAGTAGTTACTTTGTTGTTGTTATTCGTTGATTTAAACGTTATTTAACGTCAAGTTACTACTAATTTATTTTTTTTGTAACTTCACCAGCAGGGGTGGATTTTGATTGTTTCGGTTGAAAAATCTTCACAGTTTAACTGTTGATTTAAAATTCTTAGATTTCAAGTTTCACGCTTAAAAAAAATTCAATCAGGATTAAAATCGGTATCCTTGTGCAAATTATGTTATCACAGTTATACTGATTTTTTAAGTATCTAACTTACATTCTTTGAAGTACTTAATACTTGTCAAAAATCAGGCGATCATAGAGCTGTAACACCAGCTGGGTTGCGCATGGAGTATTTTGAATCTTTATTTCTTCGTTGTTAGCCGTATTTATTCCTGGTTCTTCATTTTGCTCTAATGGGGAAAAGTGCTTCTCGTAATTAGCAGTTAAATGAACTTAAATCGAAGTAGTGACTACCTTAGCAATGTCCTTACTCTCCATGTAATATACTAGACTCGACGAGCGTTTATGTTGTAAATAATTATCCATGTAATTTACATAGGGATCGGCAAGGGCCCAAAATTCTAAAACCAAAATTGACGCAGGTCCAGTGTCCCAATTAAACTAATCTGAGTCATGATTTTTCCAAGATATTTAATTTTTGTAACAACAGAAAATCATTCCTTTTTTTTCCATTCATGAAGTGTTAATTTTATATATACACTGTATCTTTAATTTTGATATTTTTATTACACAGACAATGCTCAATCAGCATGATCTGAAACTCACCACAAAAGTGCACTGTACCATTCAACACAACCGTGTATGGTAATTTGTTTACAGAGCTTTTGTGGCAAGGTTTATATCAACGCTATTGTCCGCATAATATTGGTTTTATTTTCCTTACATTTTTTCAAGTAAGCAGTTTTAAATTTTAATAAATTTGAAAGTACAGTTTTACAGTTTTTTTATCTACTTCAAAACAATCTTAAAATATCAGAAATTTTAAAACACAAAACGTCAAATCAGGTTTTTGACAATGTAAACAAAAATGGTATTCTGACATTTTGTCATATTACCAGACTTATCATCTGCACAAGTGTTTGACTAACTGCTAACTAATTTAAAAAACCCAATAAAATATAATGCATTATACGTTGAGTATTCTGACACCGAATTTAAGGTGGAAACTTGTCCTGCGGAATCCATTGGTAGCTGTTAAAAGTTTACAAATTACAATTAACCATTTCCACTGAAATTATCAAATCGTTTTTAAGAATATTCAATTTTTTAATAGAGAAACGTTTTGGGATAGCTTCATAAATGAGGATGGTTAATTATGGATTAGGTTTAGAAAACCTGCTTTGCTAGATTAATATTAAACTATTTATAAAATCGAACAATGCTGTAGAATTCAAAACTAAAAAGAAAGTTGTTTCAAGTTGTAGATACTGCAGATTTAATAACGAATTTTGCATGCTTAAGAATATTTAACGATTTTGACATTTTGCCAAAACATATTCATTACTTTGTATCATTCCTCAAACGATTCTGTGATTCTCCTATATGATTAATGCTGGAACCCCAGATAAAACTGAAGAAAAAAAGTTGTTAAATTATAAAGCACGGTCACGTAGAAGTGGGAAACAAATCTTCTGTTGAAATTTTAATTTTTATCTTTATTACGTGAGATATTTTGTACCTTTATTTGTGCATTTCATTGTGTATTTGTGCGTGTGAATATGTTCGAGTTTCCCAGTTTGTTCATTTTTGTTGTACATTAATGTTGTCGTAAGTTGTTAAGATATTGGTAGGAGATGATTTGTGATTATGTTGTAGTCGATATATTTCGAGAAAGTTTTATAAATATGTTAATTATTCTTAAAATGGCGAAGAGAATTCAGCTGGCAATTAAAATATACTCTTTTAAGAAAGTTATTATTTCATCGGTATAGCGAATTATAAGCTCTGTAGCAATCAGAAATATCAACTGACTGAAAGTCAGTGATACATCAAGGTAAATAACAATTAGTTGTTTCGCTATGTAAAAGTACATGTTGATACAAATGTTGGCACTGAATTTGTATAATTACGTTGTTGAAAGTAATTAAGGAATTTCCATGCTTTAATTTCTGATGCAACAAAGCTACAAAAACTATGAAGCTACACAGGTCTTTTTGTAAAAATATATGTTTTGAAAGACACGAGATATATTTAAAACAAAATAGCGATTTTACGCAAAGAACCATGCAGGCATGTGTATTTGTGAATTATGCGTGAACATTTGAATTTATTTCAATGAAAAGAAATATTCTAGTAAATTCATTTGGACTTATGACACACTCCTCATCTTACTTCAGTGATGAATTTTAATGAATTCTTATTAATTCAGAATGATTATTAGCCTAATAGGTTAGACTACACAATTTTTTCATTTTCTTATTGCTCATTGTAGTACAGAAACTGATTTTTGTGCAAGCATCTGTGCATTTACAATGAAAAATACTTTTTTTGGTGGTTTTGCCAATCCATTTTATTTCCAAAAAATTGCGATGTTGTTCAAATAGAAAAGATCAAACCTAAAAGCCGAAAAAATGGTTCTCAAACACAGTAATAGCGGTGAAAACTTCAATATATTTGGATGTGATTGTGATTTTTTTCTGAATTATACTTTTATTATTACGATTATCGGATTATTCGAACTTTAATGGAACAATTGAGCACAAGCTTTTTTCTTCTTCCACAAGTAAATCAAACCATTTGGTCAAACACTCGATCAGTTCACCGGTTGAGTCAAGGGCGATTATCTGCTCGTTAAAATAGAATTCATACTTTAAAAATTGCGCGTCTTTTATAAAATTGCCTATAAATGCGGGAATATGAGGTAAGCGCTATTAAAATGAAATAATAATTATCGAGAAACAAGTTTTGACACACCCTGTACTTCAACGCGAGTCAGGCACCAACGGCCGCTAGGTTCGCTGCAAATAACACAAGGAACGGTATACGGAATATAAAAGTAGGTTCACTCGCCACTTTTTTGGGTGGTTTTGCCACCGAATACTTTGACATGGCGTTTGCAGCACCGTCCTGTTGGTTAAAATTACAGATATCACTACGAT